>PVJS01012899.1:0-32475 GCA_004027185.1 Glis glis
AGAGAGAGAGAGAGAGAGAGAGAGAGAGATCGCGCACACGCGCATGCGCGCTGAGGTTGGCCACGAATCCGGATCCTCCGGTCTCCGCCTCCCAAAGTACTGGGATTACAAGCATGCGCCACCACGCCCGGCTGTGTTGATCATTTTTTAATCTTTGTTGTTGTACAATATTATCTTGTTTTCAAGAGTATATTGAGTCCATTCACATACAACATATGCAAATACACATTAAATAGAAACATGATAAATTGGCTTTTCTCTAGGGCATACAGACATTTTCTTTGTGAGATTTAAATAGAAAATGGATATAATAGGTAGATTCACCAATGCAGTACAGCTACTTAATGATTTATACTGGACAATAGGCCAAGTAGCTAAAAGGTATGCTTGCAAATATTGAAATTATTCTACTAAAATAATTACCAAAGAAAACCATCCCCAGAACAATGAAGACAAAAGCAACAGAATTATGCCCTGGTATTCATTACATCTTTCTATAGATAGATGTTAGTATTAATTTCTAAGTTAATAGCTGATTTTTTTTCTTTTGCGGTACCGGGGATTGAACCCAGGGGCGTTCTACCTCCGCGCTACACCCCCGGCCCTATTTTTTATACTTTATTTTGAAACTGGGTCTCACGAAGTTGCGGATGGCCTCACTAAGTAGAGAGAGAGAGAGAGACACAGAAAGAGAGAGAGAGAGAGAGAGAGCTGAGGCTGGCCACGAACCAGGATCCTCTGGTCTCTGCCTCCCAAAGTACTGGTATTACAAGCGTGTGCCATCACGCCCGGCTAATAGCTGATTTTAATAACCAGGTAAAATTATACCAAATGGATATTACCTTAGTTAAATATGTCTTAGTACCATGTGGGTAAGTTAGTAAAATCTTGTTTATATAACATATTATGTAGAGTTTAAGATCATTTTGTTATATTGTTATCCTTTTATAATTGCACAAAATGATACGAGCAAATATGAAACCTTTTGTATACTTGGTGCACGGTGCAGTAAAGTGTTGGTATTTTATGAAGTTACTCTGTGATAAAAATGTCACTAGGGTAATATAAAGATTTGAAAATTTCAGTGTATCCAGGAATAATAATTAAAATCTCTTCTGATTGGTCAGCCCATCCTTGATATGTTCTCTTTCCCTTTAAAATATGCTATGCCACTAGATTTTGTCCAAAGACAGGCATAGTTTCAGCTAGTGCAGTCACCTGTATACAGTTAAAAATGAAATATTTAGTTGAGAGAGAGAAAATCCAAGGAAAACAAATTGTCCTCGGAAATTTAAAGGCTGTCATATGCAAGAGGGAAGCTCCAGCTCTTTGAGAATTTAAGGGTAAACAAAGGTGAAAATTGAGACCAAAAGGCTTTTGCTAGTAATAGCGAGGACCTAATATCAATTACATATGAAAACAAATGAGACTCCCATGAGAAGAGGTGAATTCCTCATCATTAAAGGGGGTTGCACAAGGGTGAGATGACCTCTTGTTAGGCAATGTGACTTTCCCTGCAGAATCTGGAATCTCTCTTTCAAAAATCTTTGTACCCATCAATATATTTGTCATAAGCAGATAAGAATAAAAACATCTAGATTTTCTTGAAATATATTACTACTCTCTGATACTATTATGGAATAATCAAGGCTTTCTGCCATACTCTTTTTTATCGATATATTTTTAATATACTTTTATTAGTACATTGTAGTCTCATGTCATAGTGTAGTTCAGAGTGATACACACATACATGCACACAGCTCTTGGTGAGCTTCCCCCCCCCCCCCGGCTGCCTCCCCCCCCTCCTTCCCCATAATGATATTGAGATTGGCATTGGTATTCTCACATACATACATTGCATCAATGGAAGTCTTTCCTTCATTAATTCCCCCCCACACCACCACCATTACCCTCTCCTAGCCCCCTCCCTTGCTCCACTGGGCTTCCTCCTCCATTATCTAAAGTCCCTCTTATACCTTGGTTACTTCCTAGCTTCCACATAAGACAGAAAACAGGACCCTTTGCCTTCTGTGACTGGCTAATCTCACTTAACATATGTCCAAACTCTTTGAATACTTTCAGTTTGCTAATTATCTGGAAATAAATTTAATTCATACTAATTTCCTATAAATAGATGTACTTTTTTTTAACACCATTGGTGACTAAACCTAGGGTCTAGCACATGCTAGGCATGTGCTCTACCACAAAGCTGCATCCCCAGCCCTTTTGTTATTTTATTGTGTGACAAGGTCTTGCTAAATTGTCCAGGCTAGCCTTCAACTTGCCATCCTCCTGCCTCAGCCTCTGGAGTAACTGGAATTATAAGCCTGTGCCACCATGCCCAGCTAGATTTGAGGTTTTATGTATGATTTCAATATAGCATTCAATGTTCATTGCCGATTTCTTTAATGGTTAGGTAGTAATTTAAGATGTAAGGGAGGAAACTGTTTCCTACCTCATCTGTTGCTAGGTTTATGGCTAAGGCTCCTGTAACAAAAGATAGATTAACAACAGAAAGTATACAAAATTATTTAATAGATTTCATGTGACAGAGGAGCCTTTGGCAACAAAGACAGAATCAGGTAAACCTGTGTCTTTTTGTGCCTTGGACTGATGAAGAGGGGACAGTTATGGAGAGATATGATGGAAAGACATAGGGTATGAACTAATAATAATCAAGTGGGGTGATTTAGCAGGTCCTGCTTCTGTGTCTTCAGAGATAATCATGTCATGACCTGCTGCAGGGGAGCAGGACCAGGGGGAAGGGTAGAGGGACCTTCCTGCTTTTGCTGTTTTCTTAAATGTCAAGGAGCTAGATTTGGGGGGTAGTGTGTCTTGAACCTCATCGAAAGCAAATATTCATGCCCTATCTTTGTTTAATCTTACTCCACCCTCATGAAAGATCAAATAAGACTTATTTGATTTTCCAAGAACATCAGTTCAAAATTTCATAATAAGCAATTCAGAACAATTCAGGTATCTGCCCATGGCCTCAGAGCTAACAAGATGCACATTTTTATCTAAAATTTGGATTTCAGAAACTCTAGCTAGGTGATCCTGATACTTTCCCCATTTCACTTATTTGTGTATTCGTGTGCCTCTTAATGTATAACAATATTTTCCATTTAACTTGATTTTTCTCCTCTGGAAAGCTTGTTATTCAATCCCTTTAGGATTAGAGTTCTGGCAGATAAAAACATTTTCTTCTTTCACTTGCTTTTGTGTTTATATATTAGCATAATTTTCTATTTCATACGATTTCATACCCCTTTATGTCTGCAGGAACGTACTGCATTATCATTACAAAAACCTTCTGATAAAGCTGAATTGTGCTTTCAAGTGGAGACCAACCTGAGATTACCAATAAATGCAAGCTTCCCCAGCAAGGAAGTACTTCGAAAGGGTTTTAGCTCAGCCAGGAAGCTTGAAAGAAACAAGTAGCAGCGGGACTAGAAGAGACAGAAAATCTGACTAGTTAAAAGGAAGAAGATGAAAATTGCCCTCAGAAGTAGCTTTAGAGCCCAGGGTGGTGGCGCATGCCTGTAATCCCAGTACTTGAGAGGCTGAGACAGGAGGATCACAGGTTTGAGGCCAGCCTCAGCAATTTAGCAAGGCCATGTTTCAAAATACAGAAATATAAAACAGTGCTGGGGGTATAGCTCAGAGGTAGAATGCCCCTGGTTTCAATTCCTTGTACCACAAAAAAAAAAGAAGAAAAAAAAAAGAAGTCGCTTTAGATTTAGGACCCTTCTTGAGATAGAATTTTGATAATATTTTTAGATGGTGATTTAGTCCCTAAAAACATTTTGATATAAATTATTTATGTAAACTTTTACATAATCTTCTTATGACAGGACTATTATGATTATTATGACATATAGGGCATTTGTTATTATTATTCCTACTTACATAAGAACAAATTAAATCTCAGAAATGTTAAGTGACTTATAAAAGACAACAAGTGCTTTAAATGAGCAAGGACTTGAAGTCTAGACTCCAAATTCAGTTTCCTTTCCAGTGTTCTTTTCATGAAGCTATTTTGTGAATGAGAAGTCTTGTGTAGATTTAGCACTCTACACAAGACTCAATTGTTACCTCTTTTTTTTTTTTGCGGTACCGGGGATTGAACGCAGGGGCGTTCTACCTCCGCGCTACTCCCCCGGCCCTATTTTTTATACTTTATTTTGAAACCAGGTCTCACGAAGTTGCAGAGGGCCTCACTAAAGAGAGAGAGAGAGAGAGAGAGAGAGAGAGAGAGAGCTGAGGCTGGCCGCGAACCCAGATCCTCCGGTCTCTGCCTCCCAAAGTACTGGGATTACAAGCGTGCGCCACCACGCCCAGCAACTGTTACCTCTTGATTCTTTAAGTCATTGTGTTTCTCACAAGATATGGGAGACTGGAAAACCAAACTAAACCAAACCCAAACTGCTGCCAATATATCAGTCTTTTTGATAGTTTTATGATTTACTACTAATTCTTAAGAAATATTTACTTAAAAATTATGAAATCTATTGTTCATTTTACCTTTTTAATTCTGTGTTATAAGACTCATTTGAAGATGTGAGCTATATTTTCACAGGAATAGCTAGGTTATGAATTCATTTATTATTTTTTTTTTTTTTTGGTACTGGGGATTGAACCCTGGGGCATTCTACCTCCAAGCTACACCCCCAGCCCTATTTTCTATTCTTTATTTTGAAACAGGGTCTCACTAAGTTGCAGAGGACCTCACTAAGTAGCTGAGGCTGGCGGCAAACCTGCGATCTTCCTGTCTTAGCCTCCCAAATACTGGGATTACAAGCATGCGCCACCATGCCCGGCTTAGTTTTTTAAATAACATAATACATAGTATCTAATAAAGTCTTCCATTTTTAAAACTACTCAAGCTGAAATTTCTGTACTTATATGAGAATGTATATATTCACGCAAATAAACATGTGTAGTATTCTTTATAAACTTATAAAATTACTATGTAAACTTTGGAAACCTTTAAAGGAATACTATCAAAATAATCTAGGACAAAACTTTTAACTGCACAAATAAAAAGCCAAGTGTAGAAAGAAATAAACGCCAGAGTAAAAACAAAGACATATACCTTATTTTAAGTAATCAGAGGTAATTAGCTCGACTTGGCTTGGATCAAATTATTTTTTCTATTTTTAATATACTTTTATTGGTGCATTATAATTATGCATCATAGTGATGTTCAGAGTGACACAAACAGACATGCACACAACAGTTGGTGTGTCTCCTTCTGGATCCCAACACGCTCCCCTCTCTGTGTACAAGTTATTGAGATGGGCATGGATAATTTCACATTTGTACATAGCATTATTTGAACTGTTTCCTTCATCAGGCCTTCCCCTCCCTGTCTCCCTCCCCCTGATCCCCTTCCACTTTTCTACTGGTCTCTCTCCTCATGTATCTGAAGACCCTTTGTTTCCTATTTTCTCTCTAGCTTCCAGATATGGGAGAAAACATGGCCCTCGACTTTCTGAGACTGGCTGATCTTATTTAGCATACTATTCACTACTACGTACATTTTCCTGCAAATGTCATAATTTTGTTCTTCTTTATGGCTGAGTAAAATTCCATTGTGTGTATATACCACATTTTCTTTATCCATTCATTTGTTGAGGGACACCTAGGTTGGTTCCAGAGTTTAGCTATTGTGAACTGTGCTGCTGTAAACATGGACACACGTGTCATAATAGTATTCCGACTTGAATTCTTTTGCTATAAACATGAATATGCATGTATCACTGTAGTATTTAGACTTGAATTCTTCTGAAAAGATTCTGAGGAGTAGTACAGCGGGGTCATATGGTGGTTCCATTCCGAGTCTTTTGAGGAACCTCCATGCTGAACTCCACAGTGACTGTACTAATTTACAATCCCATCAACAGTGTATTTATTTATTTCCCCACATCCTTCCTAGCATTTATTATTAGTTGTGTTGTTAAGGATTGCCACTCAAACTGGAATTAGATGGAATCTCAGTATAGTCATTATTGCTTTGGCTAGAATTTCAAGTACTATGTTGAACAGGAGTGGTGATAGTTGGCATCCTTGTCTTGTTCCTGATTTTAATGAGAATAGTTTCCGTTTTCCTTGGGTCAAATTATTTACTAGTTGATAATTCAGTCAAACCAGCTATAAAAGTAGGAGAGTATATAAAACCAGTAAAGCATGTATCAGAAACAAAATGCTGCCTCTCAATAACATTCCTTTATGTAAATTGCATTGTTACAACAACAAAAGTTTTGAATAAAAAGGAATTTAAAAAATATAGACATATATATGTGATATTGATAAAGAGATCTGTAAACATGATCTGTATTTTTAAGGTGTTTATGCTGTTGTTACTCTAGAACTAAAATAAACTCTTGTCTCTTACTATCAAATTACTGCTCATATTTTCTATTTCATAATATATAGTAATAACATTTCCATTAAGTAGACTATGTAAATATAGGAATTAAAATTTTGAAAATAATATGAAAAGTAATTTAGAATAAGTTTTATGATGTTTTTGAAAACTACTAAAATATACAAATATAAATATTTCAAATAAAAATGTCTCCCATTTACCTTATCAACTAAGTTTTGACCTGTTACATGAGCTGGGGAGGGAATGAATGTTAAGACTGACACACTCTTCTGGAGTGAAACTTCCCCCTAATTTGTCTGTAGAATGCTTTGCTAGAAATTACATTTTATATCTATCTATATACCTATCATCTAAAATAGTTGTTTAAAATAGGAACCAAAGGGCATGTGCTGAATATTCTCATATCTTTTTGGACCAAGCCAACATATCTTCTTCTTTTGATCTCTTGCAACACTTACAGACTTTTCAGTGCATTTGGAAATAAGTACTGCCATAGAAATCTTTTCTATACGTATCTAGAATTTTCAATGAAGATCTTTTTATGTGTGTGTGTGTGTGTGTGTGTGTGTGTGTGTGGTACTTGGGATTGAACGCAGGGGCATTCTACCTCTGAGTTACACCCCCAGCCCTATTTTACTTTTTGTTTTGAAACAGGGTCTCACTAAGTTGCTTTGGCTGGATGTGAACCTGTGATCATCTTGAATCAGTCTCCTTTTAATTCCTATATTTACATAGTCTACTTAATGGAAATGTTATTACTGTGAATTATGAAATGGAAAATATAAGCAGTAGTTTGATAGTAAGAGTCAAAAAAGTTTATTTTAGTTCTAGAGTAACAACAGCATAAACACCTTATTGGGATGACAAGCATGTATCACTACGCCCAGCTTTGAATTTTATCTTAATAACTACATTAAAAAACTTGGTAGGTCAAGAGATCTTTTACTTATTGGTCTTCAAAAGATGAGGACACTTCCCAAAGAGGAGCCCTGCTGTCTCATGTTACCATACTATGTACATGAGGAGACAAAGAAAGGGGAGATTCTATACAGTTCTGTTGAAAATCCATTTATTTTTCTGATTTTGTCAGATCTTTTTAAAATCTTCATGACAGTATTTCTTTAAAAATGGAATGAGAGAAGGAGAAATATTGAATTTCCCAATAAGTTTAGAATAGGTAAGAGACTCAAAATATTTAAGGGTTGAAATTATTATAATAATATGAAATACTTATATAATATTTATAATGCACCCCATATGAAGTAAACATATATTAATTAATTTCAGTCTAATAACAGCTCTGATAGAAAAAGGCACTATTAGTGTCAAGCCCATTTGATAGCTGAGAAAACCAATGCATAGAGAATTCAAGTAATTTGTTCAATGCCAAAAAGATAAGAAGGAATATTTGAATATTAACAGTGCTATGCTGCTTTTCATTTGAGGCAAAATATACATGTCCAAGAGCATTTGGGGTGGTTAAAATCAATGAGTAAAAACTTGGGTCTAAATGCAGGAAATTGTTTCACCTGTATGGTCGGTTTATTCTCTTAAAAAAGGAGATCGAGGAATGAATTTAGTTATTAAACAAATAATGAAGAGAAAGAGAAAGAAATAAAGCAGTTTTATCTTAATTGATTGTGAGATTTTGCCTTAGTAAATAAATGCACATCAGGATGAATTGTATTGGTACAGGAAATAAAAAAAGTTTTAAGGAGAAAAAAAGCAGTATTCAGAGTTCAGGTTTGTATCTACCCCAATCTTTATCATATGTTTCTTTCAAAACTGATAATATGAAGTACTAATGATATAAGGAAAATATCTGTGGTGTAGACCATTCCCCTTCTACAGAATAAGCTGTAGCAGACCTTGTTATCCACTTAATTGCCATTTCCTGATGAAAACAGAGGTTTCTTCGAAGGGAATTAACAAGAGCCAGGTTTTTAATGCTACTTCTGGCACTTTCCTCCATAGTTTCTAGGCATGTTGCCATTTCAGTCTGAAATAATGAGAGATGGAAAGGAAAAGATCTTTCTCTTTTTCAAGTTCCAGGTCTTTCTAGGTTTAAGCCCATCAGGAATCCAGACACATGACTTAAAACTTGTTGAAGATCAAAGCGAAAAGGTTTTTTGTAATGTGTTTTTTTTCCTCTGGGACACTCTCAGGTTTTGTCTATTTGAGATGACTGAGTTTTTTCATGGTTCTTAGTGTGAAAGCATTTCTTTAAAACCTGTCTATAATCTAAGGCTTGGCTATCTCTGACATTCTATAATACTAGGTGAAAAAATTTCTGAAACAGCAAAGTGAAGTTACTTTTGGAAGATCAGATTGTTGAAATAAGGTATTTTGGTAAACATCCCCAGTTTTGTTGGTATCCATCTCCTAATTTTGTTTCTGAAGTGGTGAAGACAAAAAATCAATTTCTTAAATTTGAGTAAATATGATAGTGTGTTGTGAGGTTTTAAGGTATTTGTGAATTAAAATAAGCCCATTCATTAATTTACAAAATGGTATCATTTATGCATAATATAATTTAAATATTCTAAAGGTGTCATTTCTCTGTGGTAACTGGAATGTTATAGTTCACTAGCTTTTTGAAACTAGAGTTTTTATCATAATCATCTTTAAAAATTATATAATGATTTCTGGTTTAAAATAATTAGGTAACTAGATAAAGAGATAGACAAATTCAAAATAGGCTGAATGAGCCAGGCATGGTGGCACACTCCTGTAATTCCAGTATTTGGGAGGCTGAGACAGAAGGATTGGTGATTTGAGGACAGCCTCAGCAATGTAGAGAGACTTTTGGCAGCCCTATTTCCTTTTTGTTTGTTTGTTTGCGGTACCGGGGATTGAACCCAGGGGCGTTCTACCTCTGTGCTACGCCCCCGGCCCTATTTTTTATACTTTATTTTGAAACTTGGTCTCATGAAGTTGCGGAGGGCCTCACTAAGTAGAGAGAGAGAGAGAGAGAGAGAGAGAGAGAGAGAGAGAGAGCTGAGGCTGGCCGCGAACCCGGATCCTCCGATCTCCACCTACCAAAGTACTGGGATTACAAGCGTGCGCCACCACGCCCAGTGGCAGCCCTATTTCAAACAAAAACATAAAAAGGGCTAGAGCTGTAGCTAAACCCTGCATTTACTCCCCAGTACGAAAAGGAAAAGGAAAAACAGAAAAGAAAAGAATAAAGAAAAGAAAAGAAGAGTCATTCATATTATTTAGATATAAGCTTTGCAAAATGTGTTTTGCTAACTATATGTACTACAATCAACTAGGGGAGCTTGTTTAAAACCTAGATACATTTGTGTAATATATGTTTTCTGTCTCTTAAGTATTTAAAAGCAGCAATTATTCTGAACATGAACCATTCTTGATGATTTGTGTTCAACATCAGCTTGGCAATTGAAACAAAAACATATTTTATCTCAGTTGCCTCTCAAAGCCATTTGACTGGATTTTGAATCCAAATGGTCTTTACCTTAAAAAAATCTATTACAAATCAATTTAATAAGATACTAGAAAAAGCATGCCTTATTTTGGATAAGGGAACACTTTTGCGACCTATCTACACTTAGACTTGTTTTTATTTTATAACCTGTACTCTGATCTCTGTTCATCCTGTGCATTTCAACCACATTATGCTTGGGATTTGGCCAACAGTCATAATCTTCTACATTTACCTTCTTTCTCCACATTATTTATCACTTTAACAAAACCACCATGCAACCAGTAGCTTGAGCCAGGTATATGAGAACCATTTCAACTCCTTTACTCACACCTCCACAAGGAATCAAACACTACATCTCATGAATTTACCCTTATAGCAAGTCTCCCCTTTGCTTTCTTTTTTTTTTTCTTGCAGTAGTGGGGATTGAACCCAGGGGCATTCTACCTCTGAGCTACACCCCAGCTCTATTTTTTATTCTTTATTTTGAAACAGGGTCTTACTAAGTTGCGGAGGGTCTCACTAAGTAGCTGAGGCTGGCTACGAGCCTGCGATCCTCCTGTCTCAGCCTCCCAAGTACTGGGATTACAAGCGTGCGCCACCACACCTGGCTCCCCCTTTGCTTTCTCTTTTAGGGCCCCTCCTTGTTTCTTAGACTCTCATGATTGATCATCATGCATTTTGGGATAATCGTAACAGCTCTAAACTTATTTTTATTATTTTTCCTGGTCCTGTTGCTTTCTAGGCCACAGTTGCCTGAGATAGCTCTCAAAAATGGACTTATTTATCACACTCCTCTTCTACAGTATTCTTATGACTTTCTTGGATGCACTGTAAAATTCTATGCTGAGCTTGATTTACTGTTCTCTTTTCTTCCCACACTTTTGCTCTTTTCTGAAGTGTGCCAAATGGAATAGCTGGGCTTCATTTAACTATGTGTCATTGCACATGCAGTTCCTTCTACCTAGAGCAGCCTTGCTCATCTCCAGTATACCATCCCTCACCTCTTCGCAGCTCTGACTAACCCAACCAGGCTCCACTTGAAGCATCATGTTTTATTGGATGATTTCTGAGCCAACCCTTCATCCTTTTCTGTGTTGGTCACTCTAATTGGCTGCTGTAGAACTTTGTTTCCCTGTGTCCTAACGTTATTATCTCATATCGTTATTAAAGTTTTTCTCATTTTTTCCTCCTTAAGCTATGTGTCCCTTAACTGCAACACTGTGCATTATTCACCTATATGTGACATATACTTAAATTCCTTCCCTCTCGCCAATCCAACAATTTCATATTGATATGTCCAATTCCAAACCAACACTCAGGGTTAATACTACTCTTTCCTCCCTGGGCATTTTGTCACTTTTGCTTAATTCCAGAAATTCTGGCTCTTTCAAGACAGACATTATAAACTCACCAGCATAATTCAGAAGTTAATAGCTTTTCACCTAATTGATGAAATTAGTTGAAACTTATTGTCTAGACTATATTAAACTTTACAGAAAAAAGCAACTATTTGAAAAACTTTACAGAAAAAAGCAACTATTTGAAAGCTTTTGTGCCTATGGCATTTTGCCATTGGATATATCACTAGCTGGTTGATTGTCTGAATTTTCGTTTATTTGTTCAAATAATCTGGTACTGTATAGATAGACTCTCACCCTCTTTTACTTGCTACTGAACTTTAGTGCCTAGGTGGGGTTTATTATAGTCTTTTCTTATATTTATTTCCCATATCATATACATGGTAGGCTTTGAAGAATAAAAATTGTGTTTTTCTGTTTCTCCTAACTTCCACTATTATCATTCTCAGCAGTACTATGAATACAATAGCTCCATAAAAATCTTCTTGCTGAATGGATGTGTGAATTAAAGTATCCATTGAAGATCTTGAAGGCTTATTAGTCTACTGGAAATATGAGATTTTAATTATAAATTATTTCTTCTCCTTTCTTACACTGTACTGTAACATACATCATAACTAAATGTCCATATGCAGGATGAGTTCTCTGTGGAGGCCTTACTACTTTATAATGCAAAAACCATGTAAAGTTCAGGTTTAGTGTTGGGAAAATCTCCATAGAAATTTACATTGTTCTTGTTGTCTAAAACTGCACACATTTTTAGATGATGTCTATTATTCTTGCATTTTAGTTAAATAGAATAAGTTACCAAAACTGATTGCTTAAAAATTCTTCTGGCGATTTCTAGGTTAGGAAACCAGTAGAGAGTATCACACAAATCCAAGAGGCAGACGTGAACAGGAACGTTTTATAATGTTTGATAGAAAACAAGTTAGGGGTATCTGTTTCTCTTTTGTGTCATCTTTTCATTAATGTAACATGATCTGAACATTGTGACATGCCCTTTAAGCTCAGCATGATTGGCAGAAAGCCACAAATTCTCTCTGTCTCTGACAGCACAATGCCAAAGCATACTGTCTCATCACTAGGAATCTCATTATTATTTATGCTATGTGAGTACGCATTGATTTCCGTTCAGAGCAAGTTCCCTTAAGACTTGGTTTTTATAGTGGACAGTAATCCATTGGATTTCATTTAAACTCTTCCCCTTGTTCTCAGGCTTTAATCTCACAAGAGTCTAGGTTGATAAAAACAATTTGGCTGTTTATAGCTCAAGGTAAGGAAATACTTATCAGCCCATAGTATCATTCAAAGACTTGATTACTTATATGGCGCTTCTTAATTTCTATTTTTATCATGGTCTACAGCCGCTGGGTGTTCAATTAATGTTCACTGGTCATGTGAAAGAAACAGTCAGATAAAGACTTAGTTTAAAGGAATTGGTTCTTAATATATGAAGTGATTATTCAAGTTAATCATTGATTATCTACAAGTGAGAGAAATACCAAGGTGGACATGGACTAGCAAAGGTTTGTTTAAGGGAGATGAACCTCTTGTGAACATAGAAGAGATCATAACATGTTCTGTTTAGTGGATAAGAATGGAATGTGTGAGTCAGTTATTTCTCTGGGTTTGAACCAGCTTTCCATTTGTGTAGATCATTCCTTCTACTGCCGGTTTGAAATTTATAGTGCTGCGTATTGCTACTTGTAATCTCCGCTTTGCTATATGGAAATATTTCTTAGAAGCCATTTCCAGTTTCCAGGTGGTAAATTGGCTTCCTCATCTTAGTGGGTAACCGGGAGTAGCTTACAGGAAGTATAGGAGATTGCTGTCATGCCCTGTGGGTGTTTGAGTCCTGATGGGACTTCTCACCTCCCTGGTCTTAGAAGTCTCACTTTGCTAATTTAAAGCCTTTTGTTGTACTGTTCAGTTCTTCCTGCATATGACAGTGTTCTGCTACTGCTGGTGACTTAAGATAGATAAGAAGCATGTTTTCTGTGGGACTTAGACTAAGGTGGCATATTGCTGAAGATGCTTATATGGACTGATGTAAACAATGAGTATGAAATTATAGCCATTATTCAAAAATTAGTTTATTAATGATTGTTTTTCATTGGAGGGAAACAGGTTAAAATTAGTACATTTTCCTCAAATTATATAATTATGTTTTCTTTACTGGAAAGCCAAATTCCTCTGACTTAGATAGAACACTAACAATGTATCTGCTTTCTGTTGCTGTGAAATGAATTACCACCAGCTTAACGGCTCAAAACAACAGACATTTATTATGTCACTTCCCGTGGGTTAGAACTACAGGTACAGCCTGGCTTGGCTTTCTGCTCAGAGTGCCTCACCACACTGAAATCAAGAGAGCAGCGAGTGTTGAGTTCTCATCTGGTGACTGACTTCTTCCAAGCTCATTAATGTTCTTGGAAGAATTCAGCTCCTTGCAGCCATAGGACCAGCGTCTCCAGTTTCTTACTGGCCATCAGCCTGGTCCTCTCGGAACCCGGAAGTCACTCTCAGCTCCTCACCATGTAGCTTCCTCTCTAGGCAGTTCAAAAATGGCAATTTGCATTGTTCCAGACCATTAGAAGAGCATTTTTGCTGCCTTGACTCTCTCTGACTTTTAAAGAGCTCATCCAATTTGGTCAGGCCCTCTCAGTATAATTTCCTTTATCATTAATTCAAAGTCAACTAATTAGATACATTAATTACATGTGTAAAACCACTTTATAAGCAGCAAAAAAATAACATAAGTATAGGAGTGAAATTATATCAGATTCATATGACCCATACATACTCAAGGGGAAGGTACTACATAGAGCCTATACACTATGCAGGATTCTTGAGGGCTATCTTAGAATTCTGACTACTATAAAGACCGTGTAATTTGGGGAAATTTAAAACTAAATAGAAAGAGGGGTGGAGTAAGAGAAGGGTAAAGAAAGAAAAAATATACTATAGGAAAATATTAAATGTAAAGTTGACATTTATTGTAAAATGCATATGAATTAATTAAAATTATTAAATATTATATGAAACATTCAAATTACATAATGATACATTAAATACATTGTTTTGAGTAAATCCTAATACTTATACAGGATAGATATTTCCATATTATGTGATAAAATCCTACAAAGATTTTTGTTTGCTTTTCTTATCATGATGAGATTATTGAAATTTACTTTTCACTCATAATGCAGTATTCCATATTTCACTAGACCAAGCATGGTATGATAGAATGAACCTTTCCCAATTCTAGCTAAAGGATTTATTTTACTCTCATGTAAATGTTTGAAATGAAGAAATTACCTTCCCAATCACTGAGAAAGCACTTTTAATTTTTCTTAATTGTCTCAGCTCCTTGAGTTACACATTCTTAAAATAGTTAATTAAAAAGTTGTTTCAATAGGTTATATTTGTCACTCAGAGTCAGTAATAATTGCAATTTTTCCAAATATGGAGATTATAAAAATTATTTGAAGATAAAAATTTTATAGAGTAAAATATGTTAAAAACCTAGAAAGAAAAACAGACATACAACCTTCCAATGACTTCTGAAAGGTACCTAAAATATAAATGGATTGGCATAAAACAAATATGGAACTTAATAAAAATGATTCAGGAAAAAATTGGATTTTGATTGACATTGATTAATGTGCTACTTAGAATTCTTATTCAACATTACAAAGAACAAGGGAATGATAACCCAAACTAACCAAATTCTTAAAGTTTTCAGTTCAAATTCACACATCTTTTCAAATTTTCAAAAGATTGTTCTGCCAGTCCATTTTCCAGTTGTATCACTTTTTATCTTCACTTCTTACATCTTATGCAGATTCCCATTGAGAGTGGCGATATTGAATTCAGTACTTCTCCCTTTCCTTCCACCATTCCAAGTTGCTTGTTGCCTGCCTGCTTCCCATGATATTTGCTTCTACCATTCAGCAAGGTGCTTACTTGTTTGGTTAGACCTGTTGCCAAGATATTAGTCTGACAGACATACTTAATATCCCTCCTTCTTTTCCTTTTTGGTGAGGGATAAATGGGTAAACAAAAGAACAATACATTTGTCCCTCCTTTTTCTCACTTTGTCTCAGCTGCCAACTGAAGTTAATTGGGTTTCATTTTTTTTATAGCAGAGACCTTGGCTTCATTTTCTCTACCTTCCTCCCCAAATAAATATAACAGCTCTGCTAATCCTACCCAAGTTATTTCTAGATGTCAAACTCATGATCCAAATGAAAATAACTTTCTTTGAGTACTACAGGATAGCAAATATGAAGTCATGGTACACTAACTTTGTTTGACTAGATACATTTAACTTCAACTTTATTTTATGTGTCTTGGAACATGAAGTTCATATAGATGGATAAAAGGAAAAGGGACAAACATGATTATGAACTTTTTATGTTAGGTATAAATTTAACATTAAAAAACATAAAAAATATGGTATGGTATCAATGCATTTAATTGTATGAAAATAAACATTAATTCTGTGATTTAAAATATTTGAACCAGATATATAACATGTTAAATATGCTTGTATACTTAAAAATGCATAGTGTATAAGAATTTAGGTACTTATATATTAATTTAACACAAAAATTGCACACCCTTTTAAAGATATTTGATGTGACTACTAGCTTCATGTCAGTTGATTATTGGTTTAGCTGACAGGTAATCTATGAAAGACATTCATCAAAAGTGCTTCTCATTTATTTTCCTGGTCTTTAATTTGAGTAAATCAAACACTAATGGTTCAATGAGAAAATAAAATGTTTTCTAGTTTATCATGATAGTGTTTTGTTGGATAATAGATGTTTATACATCAAATAATCATAATGTACCAATGTAAGAGTAATTTAAAAATAATTTTCTAAGAACAGAGTAAATATAGAATTTTTTTTAAGGAACAGAGTTACTTTAAAGAGGAAACGACTAGAAAAAAATGAAACAGAGAGACAAATTTTAGGTAACTATGTCACTTATGGAATTATAGAGGCTTCTAAATTAAATGTTTCCTCAGTATTTGGAATACTTGACCATTGAAGACTTTGTGTCTAATTAGAGCCTGTATGTAATTTGAATCATGAGTGGTTGGACAAGTTAGAGAATTAATGACCTCTTGATTTGGGAGGACAAGAAGCACCTCTGAGGAATGTATGCCTAGTTGGAAAGCAAACACGTGTAATTAAGTTTAATATAATAAAGATATTGCTAAGATAAAGGCTTATGAAAGTTTATAATAGAGTTGTGAAAGGATACATTAAGAGCAAAAAGAAATATCTAAAATACAGCAAGAATATTACAGAAATTAGGACTGTTTAACCTTGGTGAACAGGGCAAATTTTCACAATTTTAGTGACTCTTGGGTGGCTAGCAGATGGAATTCACCCATATGGGGTTTTCAGAATAGAACTAGAAAAGAAATATGATACAGTATGTTTCATTAAATTTGATTTTGTGATGAACAATGAGTAGATGTGTGTGTGTGGGTGAATAAGTATATCCCAAATATTGCCAGCCTGGCCCTTGAGAGTGATTTTAAACTGGGGTCAGAGTTTAAAGGAGCCAGGGGCAGGAGGTGGTGTAAAGCATGTGAGAGGTTCTTAAGGTTGTTTAAAGACAAAAAGCAAATGCATCTTTGAAAATACTAACAGGTGTGTGACCATTCACTTATCCCATCGGCATTGCACAAATATGTCTTCTCTTCTGGACTTTCCAGTCTAGTGGGGATGGGATAAGAGGCATTAAACACATAACAACCCCAAACATACAATATTAGAAAATATTGGTAACAAGTATGAGGGTAAACTGTAGGGTTTTATCAAAGAGGAAAATTCAAATTAGGTTAGGGGACTCAGGCAAGACTTAGAAGTGATACTGAAGCTGGAATAGTAGAAAAATAAGAATAATAATAATAAAGATCCAATAAAGTATGGCATCATAAAACCCAGGAGACTATAGAGTATTAAAAGGAGTGAGTGGGTTAAGTGTTGCTAAAAACAGTTTAAGAGTTGAAAAATATCTACTGGATTTGGCAAAGAGGACATCATTGATAACTTGAGCAAGAGCAATGTTGGACCTGCAACCAGATTGGAACAAATTGATTTCTCTTGTGAAAATTTTCTAAGTCATGTGTTATAGAATTTTATATTAAAATTCATGTACTGGGTAGTTTTTAAACAATGTGAATAGAAGGTTTATGGAGGCAAAATACATAGCAAAAATCAGAATGGCAAACAGGTTTTCTGCTGATTTTGACCGTTAACCTCTACCTCCTATTCCTGGCTGTGAATTTCCCTCATAATTTGAAACTAATGTTAATAGCAATGAAGGGTCATAATGCAGACATTCTGAACTGCTGGAATATAATGATAGTGAAATCGTGGCATGCATGATAATCCCACAAAATAATGTAGTGAACTACTTGACATATAGTTATTTTATATAGGAATTCCTGGGGGAAAATCTATTATAATCTGTTTATTCATCTTACTAATCAAATATTTATGAATCACATACTATGTCTTGGACACTCTATATGGATACTGTGGGTGTGGATACTGTGAATAAGACAGTTAATATGTTGTCCTTACTCTCACAATTTATGTATCAAATGATATTTTTATAGCTATTAAGAGATGTACGACAATTTGTGGAGGACGTGGAGGAGCACTGGTGGAGTGTGGTTATAGTATAGATGCTGGTGGGAGGGTCCTAGATGACGAAGTGACAATAGCAGCAAGAGTGTGACCTATACAAGAAACTAAGCAAGCAAAGAATTTTATGAGAAAATTTAGGATACAAGATTCAAATGGATTATTTATTTTCCCCAGTAATATTTTCCCTGGTTTTTTGTGTTTCTGATTTTGGCCCCATTATTAGGTAACTGATTTCTGCCCTTTCTGTATGACCTATGAATTTGTTTATTTATTTATTTCTGTGAGTTATAGAAAGGGCAAAGATACCCTCCTTTCTTGTAAATTTTAACCAAAAGTATTCTGGTTGCTAAGAGAATACCATTCATATTGACTAAGTTTTATATGCATATATGTGTTATACATATATGTTATACACAAAAATGCATATACATACAGATATTTTATTTTATTGCTTATGAATTAACTTAGTTTCTTAAGTATATGCTCATTGATCTCAGAACCTGAGATGTGAATTGCTATTACAGACCTATGGTCCCTGATCCCATCAACTCCAAGCAGTTTCACTGATATACTTAATTGTATACATTTGCAAACTGGAGACTCACTCAGAAATGGACCCCTGTTTCCCCACCCATGGTTCAGAGCATGAAATACAATACTCCTTCTTTCTGTTACCAAGTAGAAGTAGTGTTGAGATAACCACGCACTGAATTTCAATAAGAAAAAGTCTGGGATTGCATTGTTAATAATTTTCAAAGCAAATCTATAGAACACCTTCTACATATCACATCCTTTGCTAGAAGTCAGAGACATGAAAACGGATAAAAATAAATATGATCTTTGTCCTGATAAAGCTTGCATGAGAGTAGGTGAGTGAGATACTAATTGATAAATCACTAATAGCAATGGGATAAACATAATCTAGCTTGATCAAGGTCAGAAAGGCTCCCCCCAGGAGTTACTGTTTGATTGAAAACCAAACGATAATAAAGCATTTACTGAATTTGGCAGGGAGAGAAGGACCTTTGAGCTACTGAAAAGTATGTGCAGATACCTTTTGGCAGATGGTTGGGCATTGTGATTGTTTTCTTTGCTATTTCAAAGTTAGGAACTAGGGACATGCCAGAGAATGCAGGTAGCTCTTGGTATGTTTTATCCCAGGAGCAAGAGGTATAGGGGAACCGGCATCCTTATTCATTCTCTTCTGCAAAAATACCTCTGAATGTACTCGTAGGCTGGGAGCAAAGCCCGAGCTCTGGTTTTATAACGAGGGCATTCAGAATGGTGAATATAAAGCCCTTTCTTTGTGTATGTTTGTTTGTATCCACTGGATAGTGTGTGTATGTGTTTAGATTTGAAATAGATCTTCCAGTCTCCCGTGGCATTGAATAATTTATAGCAAACATGAAATATAGTAGGTAAGAGGGATTCAATGAATACATATATTTATATATTAAAAATATTGATCCAGTTATAAAAAGAGAGAAAGATTTTACTGCAGTTCTTATTGCCTGAGGACTTTGCATTGTGATGACTAAATTCTGTTTTGATAAGCAAATTTCTTAATCTTTGAAATGCTACAAAAGTGATTTATTATCCCCAATTAAAACTGTTTTCTTCATCCTTAAGGTACTTTGATAGTTGAAATAGGTTTTCTACTTTTTTCACCATGGAAGTTTTCTTCACCACTGGCAATAATGGAAAATTTTTTCAAACTGATTAAAAATAAATTTTTCAAGGCTGGGTGTGGTGGCGTACACCTGTAATCCCAGTACTTGGGAGGCAGAGACAGGAGGATCTCAGGTTCACATCCAGCTTCAGCAACCTCATGAGGCCCTCCGCAACTTAGTGAGACCCTGTTTTCAAATAACAAATAAAAAATAGGATTGGGGGTTAGCTTGGAGGTAGAATGCCCTGGATTCAATCCAAAGTACCACAAAAGAAAAAGAAAAAAGAAAAAAAATGCATTTTTCATTCCTGAATTATACATTCTATAAAAATGAAAGTCTAATTTTGAAGTTATTAAACTATCACTTTATATTAAAAAGTGGTTTTTACTGACAAAACAAGAGGGTTTGTACAGGGTTCTAATCTGTTGTTCCTAAGAGTGTTTCCTATTACCGCTTTGGGTATACACACGATGTACAGGACTGTTTGTAAGACAGGAAAGAAGGATGCATGAGTTCAGGAATGGCTGGGCAGATTCAGATTCAGGAGTGTGTGATGTAGATGCCCACTGGCTTTGCTAGCTCCATGGGAGGCTCTGTAAGTGCTAGAGGATGCTCAAGGCAGGGCTGGCATGAATATAGTTTAATTAGATTTTTGTCCCTTCCTTCAAACATAGGTATCCTGAATTTAACCAGCATTTGTTGAAGTTGGTGATCAAAAAGTGAACTGTTTGGAATCACAAAATATCTTGTCAAGCTGAAGCAACTGATTTGAAAAAAAATGTTTTTTCTGATCTTTTTTAAAAGATTTTTTGATTGGTGCATTATGATTACATAGTATATATTTGTACATGTACATAACAGGTTAGCCAGTTTCATTCCCCAGTATTTATCCCTTTTCTTTCTTTTTTTATTGAAGAGTATCTAGTGAGGAATATTGAAGAATGTTATAGTTTAGGTCCTTTTGACATGTTCATTTAGCCCTTTTAAAGTATTATGTATACATTGGAATTACAGTATAAATGTGCCAGCCCTTTATTGAATAGGCTTCATGAAAACCCTCCCCCCATGATTTGTAGCTTATATGTCTTTGCTTTTCAGAAGTGATATAATGTTTAGAGAACAAAATAAGGAATTATTTTAGCTCCACCATTGACCAATTATTGAAAGTCATAGCTTCTTTGGGTCTTGTTCTTGTCATTTTTAACATTGGGGGTTAGACTGTAATCTGTAAACTCTGACACTTCATGATTTTATGATTCTATCTTCTGTCCTTCCTACCTTCCTACCTTCCTTCCATCCTTTCCATAAAAAATACCATTTTAAAACATTTTCAACATCACAGAAGGGAGTGGATCCTTCAGGAATCACATTGTGCACTCCCTATACTCCTTAGGAAGTACACATGTGAGTTTGTTTTAAATTACTACATTTGAGTAGTTAAAAAAGTGATGTACAACATTCTAGAATTAAAGTTCAAGGAAATACAATGAACATTTAAAAGTTATTGATTTTTAAACTAGTAAATATGACTCTTTTGGGGAATTTTGAAAATCTTATTCTACATAAGTACAAATTAAAGATCTATGGTTCTTTAATCTTTTTGAGGTACATGAGCCTGGATTACCAGTATAAATTCCACAAGACTGACATATGCCAAGTGAGCCTTTGGCACACCGTGAAGCTGTGCGGTCAACCTTGAGCAAGATAGGAATACTATAAACTCTCTTTGGCAATGTGAAATTCCTTATTTAACTAAAATGGAATGGCGGTGTCTGGATTAATGATGAACATTGTTGAAGGCAATTAGCTGGTTGACTAGCTCCAGGTTCACACATTATTAATTCTAGATGTTCTCTCACAGACGTAAATCTCATGAGAACATGGCCTGGCTTTGCCCTCTATTTTCTTATTGGCTTATAATCTAGGTGTCCTTAAAAATGAGCAAGCAAGCAAACAGACAAATCAAAAGCATGAAAGCCAAAGCCAGGATGTTTTACTCTGAAGAACAGAGTTAGGATTTTGCTTCTTTTTTTTTTTTTTGTGGTACCGGGGATTGAACGCAGGGGAGTTCTACCTCCGCGCTACGCCCCCAGCCCTATTTTTTATACTTTATTTTGAAACCGGGTCTCACAAAGTTGTGAAGGGCCTCACTAAGGAGAGAGAGAGAGAGAGAGACAGGGAGAGAGAGAGAGAGCGAAAGAGCTGAGGCTGTCCGCGAACCCGGATCCTCCGGTCTCCGCCTCCCAAAGTACTGGGATTACAAGCGTGTGCCACCACGCCCGGCTTTAGAGTTAGGATTTTGAAAAAAAGAAAAGAAAAAGAAAGAAGGATAAAAGATTATCTTTCTCATATGTTATGGAAGAATTAAATTGCCTATATTTTTCTGGATAAGCCTCCCTGTAAAAAGATTTAATTTGAACCACAGATATTATTCACTTCAGTCACATTGAACTGAAATTCTTACCAAATGAAACTCTCAAAGTAGAACTTATAATTGTGTGCAACTTAGAAACTAAGGTCTTATACCAACATAGATTAATTTGCAAGTGTGAGATTACTAGGATTTTGTGAAGCTTGAATGAAATAATATGTATCAAACACTTTGGTCCTAGAGTATAATCAATGCTCAATAAAGTGTAGGGCTTTTTTGCTGCTTTTATATCTTAAGACATAAATTTGAGCTAATATGTATCATGACCACAAAAAAGATCAATATCTATTTGTAAATGAGATAAGAAGAAAATAATCTAATGCCCAATATTGTGAGCTTGCTTTTGTGACGTCATACAACATGATTATTATGAAAATTAGAAGAGGAATGAAGTAGATGTTTGCTATAGTGCCACGTGCTGCATTGCTAATGAGATCTACTAATATAGGATACCTTGCTCCCTATCTATTTGTTGAATAAGCAAACATATTTGAACTGAATTTATTTTGTGTGTGTGGTACTGGAGATTGAACTCAGGGGCATTCTACCTCTGAGCTACACCCTCAGCCCTACTTTATTTTTTATTTTGAAACAGGGTCTCATTAGGTTGCTAAGGTCCTTGCTCAGTCACTGAGGCTGGCCTGGAACCTGTGATCCTCCTGTTCCAACCTCCCAAATACTGGGATCACCATGCATGGCCTGAATTGAGTTTTAAATGTTAGATAGCATTCAGTACTTGCAAAGATGTCAAGAAGCTTTACAAGGTGGTAACTAAAAGATGCTGGAGATATATATTTTGAACTGTATCTCTGATCAACTCCACAGAGGACCCCTTTATGTCTAGATGAATTAAGATAGTTTGGTCATTTCAGGAGGCTGCAGGATAGAGCATGTACTCACTGCCTTTCTTGCTGTCAAAAATCAAGAGTCAATAAAAACGCCATTCTATTATTAAGCTAATATTAAAATTATCATGTGCTTCTTCTTAAGCCATTGATTGCTAATTGTCTGATTGTGCCTTTCTCTTTACTGTGTGCTTGATGCATTTTTCACTGGATGTTTTGATCCTCAACACATATATGCAGGAGCTATTGCAAGAAATGCTTAAAAAGGAAGCAGGAAAATTCATGAATAATTTACTTTTAAAACTATAGAGTGGGTACAAGGTTATATTAGGGGTGCTCTTGCTCTCTTGCATTCTGATAGATTTTCTTGTGTGAAAAACTTAGGATATAGCTGGTAGAGAGCTAAGAATTTTATAACTGCTGTAGACCATATCTGAGTGAGCCCGGGGGATCAGGCAGTTCATGTAATCTGTTATGCTGCCGTGGGGCAAACTGAGACCCATTATACTGGCACAGTTCCATAGGAAAAATAACAATAAGTAGAAGTTCAGCATCCTTCTTTGAGTGCAAATACAACCCATCTTTCCCCATTTTATGCGTAGTCAATTACTTGACCCCAAATGAAGATACTAATTCTCTTGCTGGGAATGAGCCTTCACTTTCATAGATCTGTGATTCATAGTGTTAAAAACAGGTTAGATGAACTGATTTCTGACACTAGTTGAATGAATTACAAGACCAAAAATCAAACCACTCTCAATGGCATAAAGAAATATTATTATTCTAAAGAAAATTATTACATCCTTAGTAAATAATTGCTATGTTTTATGATAGCATAAAATCAATCTTTTATATAGACTTATGATTTGTACATTTGACATGTACAACCACACACATGCAAGTAGAAGGTATGTGTTTGGTGTGTACAAACACAAGTGCAAATAGGAGGTGTCTGTGTTTGATATGTACGATCACACACATGCAAAGAGGAGATGATAGGAAATAACCATTCTCTTATGGCATCGTTGTTTCCTACTGTGATAAAGATGGGCTGAAAGATTGACATAAATACAAGGAAAAGAAAAGATATTATACAGAAAGATTATCATAAAATAATACTCTCATTGCTATGTCTATCCAAGATCCACATAAGATACACTGTAACATTCTCCCACAAATGAAGTGGAAACTTACAACACAAGTATTTTGCCCATAACACCAGAGCAAATCTTTTTTTATTAACTGAGTTGAACTTTAAAATTATGTTATGACCAAAAATCAATAAAGAGAAACTGATTTAAGTTCATCCATGTGTGAAGGGGTTTATTACTAGTGCTACATCACTCTAATGATGTTCTCTTAAAAAATTGTTTTTGTGATATATTGCATCTATTATTGCTAAAAGGATAAAACTGCAAAGCAACCTTGGACATTAATAAATCAATTTAAGAAAAGTAGGCACATAGCCAAAGGAAAAGCAAAAATTCAGTAGAGAGGGTTTAAATGTTGGGTAATTATAATATATGCAAACTATACCCACATCAAATTGCTAATGGGGATTTCCTTCACAGGAATTTTTTTTAAACTAGCAAAGTATTGTCCTTGTTAGTGACTTCATAGCATGATGGTAAGTAATATGACTAAGGCTTTGTTTCCCTTTTAACCTTCAAGGTAGGAAACTTCTATAAAAACACAAAAACGAATGTTTCATGATTTAGTTTCTGAAATTATTACTCCTCCTCCTCATTTTTATCCCACACAATATAAAACACACCAGATTTGTGTTAAAATATTGAGAAATCATAACTCACTTTATAAAATACATTCTCTAAAATATGTACCACACACCAACATGAGTTTACCTGATGAAAAATAGCAATTTTTCAGTCTTATCACTTCTCATTAATTTTTTCAAGGCATATATTTTATTGACCTTTTTTCTAAGAATATTTGAAAAATAACACACAAATACATGTGATATAATCAAATTTCAAAGGTAAATTTATTTCAGGTATCATATACAGACAGAAGATTGCTTAAAACCTAAGTATACACCTCTGTGAATTTTCAGATGAGGCACACTATAAAATCATCTCTGAAATCAGGTAGCAGAACATAAAAGCACCTCTGAAGTCTCCCTTGGCATATCATCCCAGTGTTTGGGAGGCAAAGATAGAAGGATTGCAGGTTCAAAACCAGCCTCAGCAACTTAGCGAGACCCTGTTTCAAAATAAAAAGAGAAAATAGGGCTGGGAGTGTAGTTCAGAGGTAGAGCACCCTGGGTACAATCCCCAGTACACCCCCTCACACACATATACATGCAAAGTCTCCCTTGCTTGCATCCACTCACCGTACCTCTCTTTCCCCAAAGTAACTATAATCTGACTTCTTAACCCTACAGTTTAACTTTCCCCCTTTGGAACTTTATATAAATAGATTCATAAAGATGTATTCTTTGGTTCATGCAGTCAACATTATGTTTATGAGATTCAGTACTAATATTTCAATCATCTTCCTTCCTGTGTATTATCATTTTCATACATTTGCCATAATTTATTATTTCTATTATTGGTGAACATGGGCTGGTTACTGTTTGGAGGCTGTTATGAATACTAGAGCAATGTACATCTTGGACATGTCTTCTGGTGCACACATAATGCATTTCTTTGGGGATTACATATAGAACCATGAGTCATAGGTACTAATATATTCAGCTTTAGTAGATATTGCCAGAGTTTTCCAAGTGGTTGTACACATTTATGCTTCTACAAGCAGTGTTTGGAAATTCTAATTGTTCTTGTTCCGCATTCTGATCTACATTTGGTATTGCCAGGTTTGTGGTGGTATCTCATTGTGGTTTTGAATTTATCTAAAAATGCATTTTCCGAATTATTAATGAAATTTAGCACTTTCTGTACTTATCGGCCATGTAAAGTAAGTTAGCAAGGTTGTAATGATGTCCATACTGTATAGCAACTGTTCAGGATAATTGAGTTGATGTTCCTAAATCTGAAACTGTTTTGTCCAATATAGAAGCCATTATCCATAGATTATTATTTAAATTTATTTCAGTTATAATTAAATAAAAGTAATAATTCAATTTCACAATTATGCTAGACATATCTCAAATGTTCAACAGCCACAGGTTATTATATTAGGCAAAACAGATACAGGACATTTCCATTATCGCAAAAAGATCTATTAAATAGCAATATTTAATAGCTTTAAAAATTGATTCCCATACTTATAAAACCTCTATATTAATTGGAACATTTGAAAGCTTTAAAAAATTGTTCCTCATACCCATAAAAATTCTGTAATAGTTGTAATATCTAATTATAACTCTCTATTATCTGTTGATGACAGATAAAATTTACCAAGTATCCAATTGTAAGCATTAAGAATGAAAAGTCAGTGCAATTGAAAGATTGTACTTAATGTCAGTATACCTCGACTCTTGTCCTAACCCCATCCTTACGAAGGTTGGTGATTTAAGGAAAACTTCAGCATCAATCTCCTTTAGTCTCATTCTTCATATAACAAAGAGATTCACCTCCAAATTCCAAAGAAATCTGAATACTAGGAATTTTGATGGGCCACTTCCATTTGGCTTGGAAACCTTATTTGAAATTCTAATACAGTAATACAGCTGAAGCCTAAAGTGGAAAGCAATTAAATAACCTATAGACTTTACTAAATATAGTTATCTGCAACTTGTATTAGGCAGGTTGCAGGCCGGTGATTATACCCTTCCCCCTGCTTTAAAGAACTTTGGCCTTAGATCAGCAAGTTTTACTTGAGAAATTGAATGGGTGTATTTATATATGTATTTCTCACAAACTTACTCTAGTCTTTTACTTATACCCGTCACACAAGAAAAATGTCAATATTTTTTAGTAGGTGGATTCTTTGTCAGTACTTGGAGGTGATGTGAGAGGACTTTGCTGCTATTCCAATAATACCTTGCAACTGTCTCGATAAGTACATAAAACCTACTTCTAAAACTATGCTTTCATTACAAGAATAAAAATAAGACAACTTTCTGTTAAACTTCTACTTATTTCTAAGATTATAGTTTACCATTAAGCCCTCCTATACAGGACCTGAAACTTATACAGTTTAGACCTCAAATATCCCCCAAAATAGGTATTGTTACTTCGTTTAAGTAAATTATAAATATTATGTGATATTTAGTGGTTAGCATGGCTCTGAGCTAATCACTAAGGACAGAGTGAATAGGAAAATACAGTTTTCTAGTCTTTTAGAGAAGGCTAATATTAATTTCAACCCTGTAAATTAAATCTTCTGAAGCACAAGGTGTGTGTAGGATATAAGCAGGACCTTGAGTGTATGTGCGTGTGTGTGTGTGTGTGTGTGTGTGCGCGCACGCGCGCATGTCCATGCTCTCTCGGAGGAAAGGGTTTTTTTTTAGCATAAGTAGTACTGAACTGCTACTGGGTGGGGTGGGAGTTGGGTAAGATTGAGAAGTACAGATACTCATGGAAGCTACGTAGTGCAAGTCTTAGCTGAGAGCAGGCTGGGGAGACAGTAGGAATGGAATAAAGGAGCAAATGAGTGAAGAGATGTTTAAGATATAGGATTTACAGCACAGAGTGAGTAATTAGATTTTGGGATTGAGAGGCAGTCAAGATGAGCATCAATTTTCCAGCTTGGAAAACAGAATGGATGGGTACGCCATTGGTTGACATAAAAAGAGAATGAGGTGATAACAAACACAGATTGAAAGGCAGAGAGAGGTAATGATTTTTTGAACGTTAATGATATAGAGATGCCAAGTGGAAATGTCCTATAGGCTAAAATATATGCATTTTGAATTCAGCAGTGTGATCTACGATAATGATATAGAATAGAGTCTTCCACACCAAGGAAATAAGGGGGATCACACAGGGAGTATTTCTAGAAGACTTAGAGCAGAACATTGAGAAGTAGGTGGTACAGGGAAGTTTCTATCCAAGTGTCCATTATTCAATTCTCATTCTGTTTCAAAGAAAAACAAGCATTATAAAGACACAACGATTTCATTAATCAGTAATAATAATAATTGTCTTGCTTTTAAATCCCACTCCATTGAATCCACTCTAGATCAACTGTCTTTATGATTAACGGATTTTGTAAACAAGACAATGAAAATAAAATATCAAGTAGCTACAAAATGAAACTGAAGATCATTAGTAGACAGAGGATTTTTTTCCAGTCAACAAACATGATATTAGCAAATTTCCAGCGTCACAGGCCAAGCCTCTGACAAATGAGAATCTGGTAGTTATGCTCATTCTTTCTGTTACTTTCTCTCCATTGATGTTCGTTTCACTACTTTTAAATGTAGTTTTCAAAAGACTTCTTTATTATTTCTGAATTTATATATGTCAGATCATTGCCAGACTTTTCACAGGAAAGTGTATCCTAAATAGTTTTTGCACTGGAGTTGATACACTTTATCTTTTCTTCATTTCCTATTTCTCATTCTTTATTTTCTCACGGCTTTCTGCATATCTCTGGACATCATGATGTTATGATAGTTCTTTGATGAGAGTAGGTCTCAGTCCTCCAACAGTGCCCATTAAGTCTTTTTAGCCAGAAGCTAACTGACCTTTCTGAGAAACTTACCTTTTCCACGTTGACCTTCCGACCTGGTCCATTTCCATGTCCACCATCTGATGCCATAAAACACTTCAAGTCAATCAAACAAGACACGTGGAAACAGGCTGCTTGACTGGTTTGGATGAGGGATGTTGTCATTTCTCCACTCTGAAGTATTGAATGAGAAATAGCAAACATACTGCCCCATGAAATTCCTTTACTATATTTTAGTTTCTCTAAAAGGGAACACTGTGCAATTATGTATTATTATTTTAAAATCATGTGTATTAAAATCAGTTTTATTTTAATATGGACCATATTGGTTCTCTTCCTAGGTTGCAACTGGTCACCTTCTTACTGGGTCTTCCCATGGCAGTAGGGGAAGGAGAGATATCTGGTGTCTCTTCTTGTAAGAACATTAGTCCTGTTAGATCAGGGTGCTGCCCTTATGAGACCTCATTTAACTTCAATTCTCTTCTTATAAGCCCTCTCTCCAAATATAGTCACATTAAGGACTTCAAAATAAGAATTTGAGAGAGCATGATTCCATCCATAGCATCACTAATAAGTGAGAAAGTCAGAATTTTAACCCAAGTAACTACAATTCTAGCATGTACTCTCTAAATTTTTAGTCTCTAATTTCTGAAAGTAGATGAGCAAAATGTACCTTCTGTGAAATGATGGGAAAATAACATAAGATCAGTGTTTTCTCTAGGGTAGCAGAACAAACAAAAGTAATATTAAAATTTGGGGGAAATATATTCAGATTAGCCATTTTCATAATGACCTTATAACTCAGTTTCTTTTGATACCAAAGAAATAGCATATATACACTGAGATGAAAAGAGTAATATGCATTTAAAATAGTCATGATTAATGTCTTACTATGCAGTGCTGTATTACTATTAAATAAGGAAAATGTTTCATATGCAGAAAACTCAGTTACAAAGAGTTCACCCGAGTTGGACATTTCAAGTGTCTGTGACATCAATTTTATTTCCATAGAAAGGATTATGAGACTTCATATAAAGAAATTATGGGGTCAGAAAGTCTCTGGAATAGCACAGATGTTATCAAAGTTGAGAAAATGGAAAGATCTACAACTTTTCTTGTATGTTCTGAGATATAAGTGGATTTAAATATAATCCAGTGAAATACATTGGACATAAATTGAGTGTAGTTTTTTTTTCTATACTACTGGGGATTGAACCCAGGGCCTCCTGCATGCTAGGCAAGTGCTCTTCCACTGAGCTGCACCAACATCCTTTTGTAAATTATTTTACTTTGAGACACGGTCCAGCTAAGTTGCCCAGGTTGGCCTAGAACATTCCATCCCCCTTGCCTCAACCTTCTGAATAGCTGGGATTATAAGCATGCACTACCACGCCCTGATAAGAGAATGATTTTACTAAATTAAAAAAATTGTAAAACTCTATTTGCATAGTTTCTATAAAGTACAAAAGAATGAAAAATAAGAAAGGTCCTTAAGCTCTATATCTTTATTTACATAAAGGTAATTTTCATTTAATTGAAAGACTATGAAATAGAGAGGTTCAGTACATTTTTTGCCTTAGAGGCACAGGTATCTATTTAAGGCTAGAAGTGTTACAGAATCATTCAAAGTGATGCAATTGTTATTGGCATATTTTGGCAGTTTCTATTTTAAGATGTCTATCTCCTTCCCTGATAAATTCTGATAAATTCAGCATGCAGTGAAGCTTGTCTTCTTAATGTTTTGAATTCCCACTGCCTCCAACCATCCATTAACATCCTCAAGATCCTCATATTAAATCCATCATTCTTAACGTTGAATTTCAAGACTGGTGAAATTTCTTATCATTTTAATTCTTTTCCTCTGGTTCTAAATTCTCAATTGTATCATACCTATTCCCACATAAGTTCTTGCCTTAGCCACTTTTATGTATTTTACACATTCTCCTTTATTTGAAGAACTCCTTCCTGCTAAGGTTTCTTCCTGCAAGATGAGCACATTATACAATATGTTATAGTACTAGGTGCTAAGGAGAAAAAAAATAATGAGAGAAGAGGAGTATGGGTTAAAATTCTAGTGAGGTGGCATGGGAAAGGTTCCACTTGGGAAGCAGCTTTTGAGTAAAATCCTAAAGCAAGAGAAGGAATTAGCCTTGCAGGTATGAGAGAAAAGCAATCCATGTAGACAGAGGGAGAACAAGGAAGGCCCCCAGGCAGGGGGATGCCCAGCATGTGTGAGACTGATCCTTAATCATTTCTTTCTTCTGTTTTCAAGCTTCACAGATATTCCTTAAATAAAGGACATTTAAATCCTAAAACAAAGAGTTCATATAGAAATAAAAAAACTAAATCCTTCTCACAGTAGCTACTTTTATTTATTATGCATACAATATTATTTACAGTAACACACGTTGACCTCTGAAAGTCAATTTTAAAGAAATGTACGACTTTACTTAGTAAGTCTATTTTTTTGTGTGTCACACTAGGTAAGGAACTCAGGGGTGTTCTGTCTCTGAGCTACACTCCCCAGTTCTATTTTATTTTTTTATTCTGAAATGGGGTCTCACTAAATTGCTAAGGCTGGCTTTGAACCTGTGATCCTCTTGTCTCAGCCTCCCTAATACTGGAATTATAGGTGTGTGCCACCACGCTTGGCTAGTAAGTCTATTTTAACCCTTCATCTAATTAAGTTCCACAAAACGGGCAAAGCTATTTAGAAACTCATCGACTCTTTAGAAAATAACGGCAACACAAAAAAGGAAGTTCCATTTAATTATATAATAAAGTTGGGTCCTAGCCCACACACTTTTAAAGTAGATGGTCCCCTCCAATATAAAGTAGGTAAAGCTCTTTTCCATTTTATGGAGGAGGACATGAGATACAGTTTATAAGTATCTTGTCCAAGATCAGAAAAGTGATCAATTGTAAGCCTGAGACTGTCGTGTTATACAGTGTAGGCTATCTCCTAAATATGCAAGTAGTTTATGACATTGTGTATCAGCAATTCTACCCCTAGTCCCCCCAATTGTTTTCAGTACTTATGCTTATTATTGATAGTCTATATTTAATATAGCATTGGATAGCATTAACCACCTTTGATACGATTCCACTCAGTTGAAATAAAGCTTCACTTTGAGTTTACGATTGATATGTTTTACAGCATATAGTCAGAGACAAATTAATTTTTCTTTTCTCATATATTATCGCATAAGAATAGATTCTCCTGCTTTCAAATACATGGGATTATTTGCTTGGAAATAGATAGGTAATTTCATTACTTGAAAAACACTTTTGAAGCCTGGTGTGGTGGCACCCCTATAATCTTAGTATTTAGGAGACTGAGACGTGAGGATGGCAGGTGGGAGGCCATCCCTTGGGGTATTAGTGAGACCATTTCAAAATTAAAAAAATAAATCAATAAAGCTGGGCATGGCGGTGCACACCTGTAATCTCAGTACTTGGGAGGCTGAGACAGGAGGATCCCAGGTTTGTGGCCAGCCTTAGCAATTTAGGGAGATCCTCAGCAACTTAGTGAGACCCTGTTTCAAAACAAAAAAATAAAAATAAAAAGGGCTGGGGGTATAACTAGGAAGTAGAATGCCCCTGGATTCAATCCCCAATACTGCATAATAAATAAATAAATAATAAATAAATAAAATAAATAAATAAAATAGGGCTGGGGATATAGCTCAGGGGTAAAATGCCCCTGGGCTCAATCCCTGTACCACACACACACAGAAAGACCTTTAATATAAATTATGATCTACTATCACTGCTTATATTTGAGGAGATGACTTTTCTAGAATGTTCATCTCAAATTCCAGTTTAGAAATTCATGCGGTATTAGCATTTATAAACTTCACTCTACTTAATTATGATTACAAGAAATTTATTAGAGAGTTTTTCTCTTCTCAAACATTTCAGAAAAGAACATCAGGAATCGCAAACCATAGACTTCATGGTACCCCTACTTATATTTCCTTAACACTATGAAAAAAGAGACTTTTAAGAATAGATCAGGAGCCAGGCGTAGTGGCGCACGCTTGTAATCCCAGTACTTTGG
>PVJS01012899.1:32575-43136 GCA_004027185.1 Glis glis
CCGCAACTTCGTGAGACCCGGTTTCAAAATAAAGTATAAAAAATAGGGCTGGGGGTGTAGCGCGGAGGTAGAAAGCCCCTGGGTTCCATCCCTGGTACCACAAAAAAAAAAAAAGAATAGATCAGAGCCGGGCGTGGTGGTGCACGCTTGTAATCCTAGTACTTGGGAGGCTGAGACCGGAGGATCGCAGGTTCGCGGCCAGCCTCAGCTACTTAGTGAGGCCATCCGCAACTTAGTGAGACACTGTTTCAAAATAAGGAATAAAGAATAGGGCTGGGAGTAGAGCTCGGAGGTAGAATGCCCCTGGGTTTCCATCCCCAGTACCACACACACAAAAAAAGAATAGATCAGACTGATGAAACAGTTCATAGCGCATGTGAACAAGTGAGTGTCATTAGATCTGAACAATCCCAAGTAGTTTTCTTTTTAAAATTCAGTGAATAATAATAAGTGTTTACATAAAATGCTCACTGCTCAACACATCTATTACCTCATTTATACTCACACAATAGTACTAAGCATTTTTTCTTTTTTTTGCGGTACCGGGGATTGAACGCAGGGGTGTTCTACCTCTGCACTACGCCCCCGGCCCTATTTTTTATACTTTATTTTGAAACCGGGTCTCACAAAGTTGCAGAGGGCCTCACTAAGGAGAGAGAGAGAGAGAGAGAGAGAGAGAGAGAGAGAGAGAGAGACAGGGAGAGAGAGAGCGAGAGAGCTGAGGCTGGCTGAGAACCCGGATCCTCTGGTCTCCGCCTCCCAAAGTACTGGGATTACAAGCGTGCGCCACCATGCCCGGCCAGTACTAAGCATTAAATCACTTCTTAAAGATATCTATGTGATTTGCAAGGTCACAGAATGAGAAGGACAATCCTAGGATTTACACCCAGAGAACTTGTCTCTATTCATGCGCATTTCTTAATAGTAATTTGATGGTCTCCAGGGAGCACCCTCCCTGCTGGTGTGGGGGCTTGGGCTCTGTGGAGGTTTCCCTGGTACACAGGACAGCTGAGAGAGAGTGGGCAGGGCAGTGCTGACAGTCCATTCCCAGGAAGAAGGTCAGTGGAATCAGGCCCATAGGAGAACTGGGTAAACATCCTTATAAGCTTAGCGCTGTAGCCAGTGAACTTACAAGAAATCAGAATTACTGGTTATAAAGATATGAATAAAATGATCTGTTGTAGTAAGGATGCACAAGAGGAACTTCTATCCCACATCTTAGGATTCTTAAACAACAGTGTCTTTCCTTGAGCTTTAGGATTACTACTCAGAAAGCTTGAACAAGGCATCTGACATCAGCTTCAAATGTTACAAATCAGATTTAAAAAATCTTAGACACATATTATGCTTTTAGGAAATGACTCATGATGCCTTGTGAATACAATTTAAAAATTTTTATTTGATCTTTTGATTTATGTTGTTATCTGTTTCTTCCTATAAGGTCTTATTTGTTTTTATTGACATGAGACAATGCTTTTTGATAAAGGAGGGCATGGCATTTGATAATTTATTTGCAGTCAGTCTATAAGCATCAGTTTTCATTTCCATATTGGAGGATTTGTTTTTGAATTCCAAATGTGAGTGGCATAAATGTCACAGGGTAAAATGATGTTTCTAAAAGTATAACTTGCTTTAAAATAGTTCATATATTGTATTGCAAAAGAGTTTTCTGTGATTTGTTGGGGAAGACAAATTTTTAAAACCTATTGTTTTTTTATTTTTCTACTATGGCTAGAAACAAAGTTAGAAATAAAACTATAGAAACTGGGAAAACTGATTATTTTATACATAAATGATACAAGAACAATTTAGAGCCTTGTTCCCAGTAAATGTTAATGTTATCTCTGAAAGGAAATCACAAATACTGATAGTTTAGGGAGCCTTTGGTTGAAGTTCACAATTCTTTATTCATGCCCAGCCAACCAGAATGGAAGAAATCATGTATTTTGTTTAAAGACAAAAATAATTATCATTTTGAAAAAAAATTAAGAAAGAAAATAAGAGTCTGTCTGCCTCATTAAGAGGCTACTTCCCAATATGAAAAATAATTTTCTCTAGCACTAATAGAATCTTTAGTAATTAAAGAACAGAATGCTCCAAAGAGCAGGAATAATTTTTTTTTTGTAAAATTAGCTACCAACTTATTTTATAAATGTAGGAAAAAAAGATCTGAATATATTTTCAGATGGCTTACCCATTAACAATATTAAAATTAAATTCTTTGATACTTTTTGTTGATCTTTATCATTTTGTTAGAATTACATTTACCTAGCTTTTAACAAATTCAATGATATACAAAAATTAAAAAAAGGATGAACAAGAAAATGAATTATCTTCCAATAATGTGACTTGCCCCATGTATGTCAGTAATTATTTATCTGGAAATGGAGTTTAAAAGAATGTCCTCCTCTCCCCAAACTCTCTTTCCATTGCATGGTAGCAGGCAGGATGGGAGGCACGGGCAATGATGTCTTTCTGTTACTGATAAACGTGAAGTTCAGAAATATCTAAGTGGTTGATTAGTGATTTATCTTCTTTCAAACAGATATGAAGTGGATAGAGAATGAAGTGAATTAACAACATACACTTAGGCTCAGAGATTTTAGCATGGTTTGTAATAACTAGTTTGTTGTTTTCATAGGTCTGTGGTTGATGGTGTCAAAATAGTCACCAATATCTCATTTTCCAAAGTGACAGTGTGATTCATTAAAAAGTTGTTGAGACAGTATTATTCCTTTTTAAAAAATGTTCCCAGTGCCATCCTATCTCTTGCACAGTAAAAGTCACGATCTGTATGACGGCCTGAGAGTGTCTCTATGACATGCGTGTCCACTGAGTCTGAAGTTGAAGTGCCAAGTTCATGATCCCACCAAAGACCACCAGGAGCCGATTCCAATGCAAAGCACACGAGGGTCCTTTATTCAAGCTCGAGCTTGGGCTCCTGACGTGCACCAACACAGTGGTCACAGAGAGAAGCCCCTTGCTCTCCAAGAACAAAGCTTTTATCCCTTAAGGAGGCAGCCCACCCCACCTTTACATTGGTAGGTTAGTTTAAAACATAAGCTTGTTGGCGTTCCCTGGTTGGTTTAATTTTCGTGCCTTAGGTAGGGGTCATCGTTAGGGAAGCATTGACCCTATATGGTGACATTTAAGCTGATTGGTTGGGCCCGCAGTACCTTTCTCAAGAATGTCCAGGATGGGTGGGGGGCCTGCTGACTCTGGTCAGAGTGGCTTTGCCTGATTATCTGCAAATTCCAGACCCAGGTGTGCTTGACACCGATTGGCTGTTTCTAGGGGTTGCTAGGGACAGGATCAGATTAGCACACTTAATGGTTTCTACAGGGTATGGGGCAACAGGCTATAGAAACTTAACTTCTAGAAAAACAGATACATAGGCCTATTTTACTTAAAGCCTTAACTAAAGCCTGTCATGGCGTCGCTTTGGTCCTTCAAAGTCAGTCCTCTTCTCCTCTGCCTCCTGCACTGGCTCCCAGCCACACCAGCCTCGTCATTGTCTCAGGAACATGCCAGGCATATTGTGCCGTAGGGTCTTGCCGTTCTCTCCGCCTGGATTTCTTCTCACACACCTGCAAGGCTGATTCATTTTCTTGCTTTAGATTTTCCCTCAAAAGGCACTTTCCAGCGAAGCCTTTCATGTGCTACCTTTTTTAGAATTTCAAACTACATGTCTCTTCTCTCATTTTTACTCTTTAGTATATGTTACAATACATACTATGCGATGTTCATTCATATCTTTCTTTCTAGTCTATCTTCTTAGATATAAACTCCTTAAGAGGAGGGATGTTTTTTGTTCACTTCTGTATCCTCTGTGTCTGCCACACTGTAGATGTTCAATTAATATATATTTTCAAATGAAATAATTTATATAAATTTATCTATATTACATACATTTATAGTATTACTTCTGTTTTTGTTTTTAATGCTATTACTACAGTTAGCTGATGTGTGAAAATTTCACCTAAATTGGTCTACATAAACTTAATTATTTTTGTTGACATTTTACTCAATTGATCATTCATTTGGTTGCTTCATGTCATGAAATCAGATTTCTGATAGAGATCTATTGAGATTTAATTTCTTTGGATTAATGAAGGCAGAGTTATTAATACTGCTCTGTCTTAATTATGTATTATATCTGTTGTTATCATTAAGATGAACTCAGTGCACATAGATTTAAATATTACAGCATCAGAACAGTCTCCGTGCTTATATATGCCTGATATGTAACAGGTCTTCCTTAAATATTTATTGAATTTATCAATAAATAACAAATATGTATTATTAATAAAACCAATGAAAATTAGCAACACTGATAAATTTGACATAATTTTAAATAAAATTAAATACCAACTTGAATGAAGGGGAATAGAATGAAATATTTGTTTAAATGGCTTTATCACATTTCCAAATGCAATTTATACTACAATTCTAGCTTTGTAACAAAATTGGTAGTCATTTAATAGGAAGATATTTTCTGAGTGCTACTGTTGCTCTTCAGTACAGAGGATGAATGAGGTGGAGTCCTTCCCACCTTGATCTTTCTCTTCCTGAACCTTCTCTTTTTCTTTTGTACATACACATAGTCATATATACACATACATGATAAGTACCAATAAAACAAAAGAAATGATATGACCATAAATGTAGTGTATTCATGACAGTTGCTCAAAAGAGATAACTCAAAGGATTGATATTTTACTGAATATCAAGAAATCACTGCTTTCTTTTTTTAAATATGTTTTTATTGGTGCATTATAGTCTCACATCTTATTGTAAATCATGTTGACAGTGACATACATGTACACAGTACTTGGTAGGCCTCCACCCGCCTCCCCAACTCCCTCTTCCCGATATAGAGTACTAAGATTGACATTAAGAAATCACTGCTTTGTAAGTGATCTGAAAGCCAAAACTATAGGGAGGGATACAATAGCACTTAGCAGATACCATAAAGTTGGTCTAGTATGGAATCTGAGAGGATAAAAATGAAGGACAGATTCCCTTTAGATGAATTATAAATATTATAAATTCCAATGTTCTTTTTTATTACTTTTTTTTAGGTTTTTGTTTTTGCAGTACTGGGGATTGAACCCAGGGGCATTCTACCTCCAAGCTACACCCCCAACCCTATTTTTTATTCTTTATTTTGAAACAGGGTCTCACTAAGTTGCGGAGGGCCTCACTAAGTAGCTGAGGCTGGCCGCGAACCCCGGATCCTCCGGTTTCAGCCTCCCAAGTACTAGGATTACAAGTGTGCGCCACCATGCCCGGCTCCAATGTTCTTTTTAAATGAAAGTAATGTTTGGACATATTTCTTCTGAATGAAGCAATATTATTGTAAGAACATTATTTATAAAAATATAAGCTTAACCAATTAAGAGAGCCTTGTATTTTCTTATTACTTCTAAAAATATTTATTGATTACACAAAAAGTTAAATCCATCCTGGATATATCTTTTTGTAACAGTCCAGAATATCATACTGAGAACCACAGGATCCACTTAACAGGTTCAATCAGCCTGAATTATGTTAGAGTCAGTGCTAAAATAAACACTCCCAAATTCTGCTAAAATATTATAATATATTTAGAGTGGATTTCATGTAGGTTAAAGAGGAAAACGTTATGCTCCACTGATTTTTATGAGTTTTTAAAGGTAATTTAACATAGTTATGGTTGCATGCTAATATGTTCATATGTTCTTAAGAATAATGGGAAATAATCTATAAATATAGAGTAATTAAACATCAGGGTACATCATAAAAGATGAAAACATGGAAAATGAAATTTCAAGTCAACTCGATACTTAATTGACTAATTCTGGGAAAATATAGAAATATAATGGATTTTTTATTAGGTATCCTTTCAACATGAATTCAAAAGGAGTTGACATTCTTGTAAATTATTCCTGAAAATGTATTTCACAAGTACTACTTTTAAACTCAGAAACAAGTAATATCAGACAGATTAATTGATTTCATATACAGGGTTTAGAAAATCACTCCAGTGAAGACCTTAAGTAATATTTTCCAATTATAGGTATGTGGTATGCTAATTAATTAATTGTGACACTAATTAGTTAGCACATCCATTTATCTTAAGTTAAAATATTTCCTTTTAGAATTTTCCACAGAGGAAAAGTTGTCCTATTCACTCTTAGGAATAGAGTTATGAGTTAATTCAGTTTGGAATTTTACTTGCTTCCAACACTAGCAAACTCTCCTACATGTTTTGACCAAGTATTACAAAGTCACTAGCCAGCTGGCCTCCTTAGTACTATTATTATATTTATTTGGCAAAACACTTTTATGCCAAACAGCATTTCAAGGTCTTTACAAATATTAGCTTATTTAATCATCATAATAACTATAATTGGGGTACTAAGAATGCTAACTTTAATACAACCTTCTTATTAAGCAGTACTGGAACTTATTTGTACTATAAATAAAAATAACCAATCGTCATCATGATTGTTTTCAATTTTAACTTTCTAAACAACTTTACAAGTTAAAACTTTTTTCTAAAGACATCTATAGAATCAAATGTTAGAAAAATTAAAATATAGCCCTTATTATTGAGATAGGAGTTATATAAAAGTTAATTTAACTTTTCCTATTTGTCTACACATTCCTTATCCTGTATGTCCCTTGACGTGTTGCCACTGAGTGTACCTGGGTAGATTCCTGCTCTCAAAGTGGAATGAAATTAAATAGATTGTTTCTGTTTTATGTTGTCTGGAGGATGAAGGCCTTAAAATGAGACCATTATTGATTTCTGAGTGAACTTAATCTTCTATAATTACTACCTGCCAAGACCTTTTATAAGCTTTCAAACAAGAAGACTCCAGATAGCTAAAGATTTTCAATACACCTTTGGTTTTGTTAAAAATTCTTCAGTTCCAGTCACCTATGCCCTTAGCATATCTTCATGTTAAGGTACATGAAGTCCCGTTCCTATGTTTCTGATGTCAACAAGTATCTTTGCTTCAGTGTCCTGACTCCATTTTGGGGACAAAGACTAGACTGGCATCCAGTTGATTCTGATTGGTGTTTGGGCTGTCTCTGGAGTCTCTCAAACCAGAGAATCAGTAAATACTCGGTTTTTCTGTGTGTTTTTTTTAAAATATGAATTGTATAATAATTGTTCATCCTTAATGATTTAAAAAATGTGTCTGGTCGATACTTCCATGAGAGCTGATTCCCATAAATGTTAAGGAAACCTGAAAGTCTGCAGTTTAGCTGCTTACTCAGATGAGGCTGGTCTCAAGAAGCTAGGCCAGGCTCTTGTTTCATTAGTGCCTAAAGGTTAGTCCTTTATGATGTACCGGCAGGTAACTTAGCAGAGACATCCAGTCTGAATAATTTTGTTCAGGTGGTCCTTCCTCCTCTGCAAAGTGCCAGGCTTGTAAGCACCAAGGATGCCAACATTTGTTGTGTTACTCTCTTCAAATTTTGTTAAATTACTATGTCCTGGGAATCTGGGCAAATCACTTACCTAGGCCTGTTTGTAAAAATATGTACAGTCTCTGATGAGGTTCATTCACTTATTTATTCGAATTTAAAGAAACTGTTACTATCACGTTAATATAATCAATACTAAGCAATGTACTAAAAGGTAAAAAGGAAGAGTAGAGCACTGTGGAAGAAAGTGAACAGGAAATTACTTACCTGTGATCAGTAATGAGTTAATAGGTATAAAGAGTTTGGGTCCCTGGATAAAGTGAAATTACCACAATCAAACATTATTTTATAAAATGTATTGGTGGGGATGTGGAAAAACTGGAGCCCTTGTGCATTCTTAATGGGAATGTGAAATAGTACAGCCATGTGGAAAACAGTATGGTGATTCCTTAAAAAAATTAAACGTAGAATTACCATAGGATACAAAAATTCTGCTTCTGGGTTTATGCCCTAAAGAATTCAAAGTAGAGACTCAAATGAATCTGTGTACATTAAAGCCCAGAGCAGCATTGTTAGTAACAGGCAAAGGGTAGCAACAACCCAGATGAGCACCAGTGGATGAATGGATAAACACAGTGTAGCATAGGGGTACAATAGAATATTATTCAGCCTGTGTTCCAGCCGCACAGGAGGCTGAGGCTGAACCCAGGAGTTCAAGACCATCCTGGGCAACATAGTGAGACCTCATCTCTTAAAACAAACAAAAAACAAAGATTATTGAGCTGTAAAAAGGATTGAAATTCTGACATATTCTACAACCTAGATAAACCAAGAAGATACTATGCTAAATGAAATAAACCTATCACAAAAGGACAAATATTCTATGATTCCACTTACCTGAGGTACGTAGAAGAGTCAAATTCACAGAGACAGAAAATAGAATGTGGTTTCTAGAGAAGGTGGGGAGGGAGAATGGGGAGTTATTTAATGGGTAGAGAGTTTCAGTTTAGGAGGGTGAAAACAATTCTGGGGAGGGATGTAGGTGATAGGTACACGACACTGTGAATGTACTTAATGCCACTGAATTGTACACATAAATTGCTAAAATGGTTAATATTTTGTTATGTATATTTTACCACAAGAAAAACTTAATTGGTAAAAATCCAACATTTTCTGAAAGTTAGTAGTTAACTTTCAGTTAATCTCAATAGTATCATCATAATTATCCCTTTATGGTAATAGATTTTTCCATAAATTAAACCTTCTTACATGAGCATTCTTTTCTATAAATTTTGGCATATTAACCAGGTGTGGTGGCCCATGCCTGTAATTCCAGTACTTGGGAGGCTGAGACAAAAGGATCACAAGTTCAAGGATAGCCTCAGAGACATAGTGAGACTCTCAGCTACCTAGGGAGACCCTGTTTCAAAACAAAATCTAAAAGGGGATGGGGGTATAGCTTGGAAGTAGAATCCCCTTGGGTTCAATCCCCAGTACCACATACACACACACACACACACACACACACACACACACACACATATTGTGGCATATTGTGACTTGAATTTATTTGCTTGACTATAACAATAGTCCTCTTATAAAATGTCATATATATTGAGCATCCTCATAGTTTGGTTCTTGAAGGAAGCTATCATAACTGTGTGGAAATAAAAATTGAAATGTTTAGTTGTCCATCAGATTTTCCTCACTTTACTTTTAAAATGTCCTGTTTATAGTCGTTTTATCAGGATTTTAAAGTTAGACACTAAAAAAATGATTTTAAAGTATGCACTATAAGTCACTTTTCCATAGACCCTTAGGAAACACTACTTAGCTATATTGTTTCAGGGCTTTCAGTAAACATACACTTCTAAAACCACCTTTTAAAATGAGAAATGACTTGAAACAAAAAGCCCATAAACAATCTGGAGTAAAGGCGCAATAGCATCTGTGAGAGGATCGTGGCTGTGATGGGCAGTTCTCCAAATCACTCCTGGCCTCAGAGACCCTATTCCTGGTTGAAAATATTGTTCTGCATTTATGCTACTAACCACATAATTTTGGGCAATATATTTATCAGTATTAAACCTCAGTTTATTCTTATATTAGATGGTGATAACCTTACCTTTTTCATAGGGGTGTGGTTAGGATTAAATGGGAAATTCTTGTCCACGATCACTTATCCGCTATTCCCAAATCCATAAAACTCTGAAAGCTAGGTTTTTTTTTAAGAAGTTGGTTCCAAAATTTATTTAACAAAAAATACTGACCTAAGCTGACTTGAGACTATTTTTAGTCTTTATTGTTTCCATTTTTTGTTTATTGATTCCCATTTATTTCATAGGTTTACTATAGAATTATTAAGTGGTTGAATATACATTGCTACCCAGACCAGGTGGGACATCGGTGATCTGGGTGATCTGGTGTGAGCCTGACTTCCCTATCTAAAATGCAGATGTCCCAGCTGGGCGTGGTGGCGCACACTTGTAATCCCAGTACTTGGGAGGCTGAGACAGGAGGATCACAGGTTCGCGGCCAGCCTCAGCTACTTAGTGAGGCCTCTGCAACTTAGTGAGACCCTGTTTCAAAATAAAGAATAAAAAATAGGGCTGGGAGTGTAGCTCGGAGGTAAAATGCCCCTGGGTTCAATCCCCAGTACTGCAAAAATAAATAAAATAAAATAAAATGCAGATATCCCATGTCTAAATATATCTGGCTTCAAGAATTGATAAGGGATTGCATGCCTAAATATGTATTCAACACTTAGTTTAGCTACTATGATTATTAATTTGGGCACCTGTGAGAGCTTGAAGTTAAAAAGAAACCGCACTCTTTCACTTAAAGTATTATCAAAAGAGTTGCTTGATGCAAATTTTGCCAGATCAGTAAACAAGTGTTATGACATAAGGGTTAGCACTTTGATGAGATTCCTGCTTCTTTCTTTACCTTCCATACAATGTACAACCATATGGTATCATACTCCATTATTATGAATTAATACATTAAAATTGGCTGGGCGTGGTGGCGCACGCTTGTAATCCCAATACTTGGGAGGCTGAGACTGGAGGATCCGGTTCGCGGCCAGCCTCAGCTACTTAGCAAGGCCCTCCGCAACTTAGTGAGACCCTGTTTCAAAATAAAG
>PVJS01012900.1:0-25914 GCA_004027185.1 Glis glis
CTCTCTCTCTCTCCTTAGTGAGGCCCTCCACAACTTCGTGAGACCCGGTTTCAAAATAAAGTATAAAAAATAGGGCCAGGGGTGTAGCGCGGAGGTAGAACGCCCCTGCGTTCAATCCCCGGTACCACAAAAAAAAAAAAAAATGAATGTTCTTAGAATGTCCCAAAACAGGGTCTATGATCAGCGTCTACATGGCAGCTAACCATTCATCACACCCACTGCCAGAACTCACATCCTGAATCTTATTCCTCTCTTGCTCAAAAACTGCCTTCCGCTAAACAGTGTTCGTTAGAGGATAAAACTTTTTTTTTTTTTTGGTACCGGGGATTGAACCCAGGGGGTTACCCCGGCCCTATTTTTTATCCTTTACTTTGAAACCAGGTCTCGCAAAGTTGCAGAGGGCCTCACTACGTAGCTGGGGCTAGCCGCGAACCCAGATCCTCTGGTCTCCGCCTCCCAAGTACTGGGATTACAAGCATGTGGCGCCCGGCGAGGATAACACTTTTGAACAAGGCTTCCCGCCTGTTCATGGACGTGACGAGGAAGAGCAGTTTGGAGTTAGAGTCAATGAGAGTCAGTTTTAGCAGGACTACTCAGTAGCTGTGTGACCAGGGACATGTCACTAAACCCCTCTGAGTCTCAATTTCCTGGTCTACAAGATTAAAATGATAAATCTATATCAGAATATTGCTGCCAGGATCGCTAAAAGCATGTATTTAAGCCCCCAGTTCACCACATAAGATCAATTATTCCTAAAACTTCTTTAAATAAGCAATTTAGCCAGATGTGGTGGCACACGCCTGTAATTCCAGTACATGGGAGGCTGAGACAGGAGAATCGCAGATTCGAGATTAGCCCCTGCAACTGAGCAAGACCCTCAGCAACTTAGTGAGACCCTGTTTCAAAATAAAAGGAATATGGTAGGGCTGGGGGTGTAGCTCATAGGTAGAATGCTTTTGGATTCAATTTCCAATACCACACAAATAAATAAGCAATTGGGGGGCTTTACCACCATTAGCTCACCCCCAGCCTATTTTCAAAAGCAGGTATTCCATACTTAAAAGTTTACTTGGTACAGTAAGTAGACATACAGGTTACCCCATCAAGCTCACCAAGATTCCTGTACTCTCAGACACAGTACTGAGCAACAGTGGAGCTCTTCCCCCACCCCCACCCCCACACCTACACCCACTGTGCCCCACCTCCAGGGTGCCCCAGCCCTCCCAAAGCAGATAGCGAACCTTCTAGCTCCAGGTCGGTCTGTTGCTAGCCAGCTATCTAGGGCTAAATGATTTCAAAAGTCTCTTTTACATCTTACGTTCTAAAAAAAGAATCATTAAAAAAAAATAAAAGCATCAGGATCCAAGCTAATTTTGTATCAATTATGAGTGAATATTAAGCAACTCTCAGGTACTAACGTAAATCACCAAGAAAATAAAACGCATTTCCGCCCAGGAGCAGCGCCCGCCTGGCAAAGGTGTGCTTGCATCTCCAAGCGCCTGTATTATCATTAACGCCTCTCCCTCATTTGATTTCTCACCAACTGCTCCTGGTTTCCATGGCAACAGCCCTTCCACTCATCAGGGGCCTACTAAACATACCACTCTCTCATTTCTCTCTTTCTCTCTCTCCTGCCCAAGAAAGTCACAGCCGAGGTAGAATCCACAGGAGACATGACGCAAACAGCTCAGAGTGGGCTCAGGCCCCTTCCCCTCCTAAAAGTCCAAATCCCACAGCTTCTCCCCTCCCCCAAGGCTCCCTCGGTCCCCTTCCCTGTCCTCCCCCAGGGTGCCAGCCTTGCAGTCCCACGCTCTCACCATGTTGGAAATGCTGCGGGTGTTGGCGGGGTTCAGCATGACAATCTCGGTGGTGATGTGGCCCTCCACGGCCTCCGTCATCTCGTCCACGGTGCAGTTGATGGACGGGTCGTAGGTCTTGAACCAGTTGTCGGCGTACCACCCGATGAGGAACCAGACGTACTTCTTCCCAAAGAGACGTTCCTTGTACACCTGCGTGCAGAGGAGGAGGAAGGCTGGGGGATGGCTTGTGGGGAGCGGGGGGTTGCTTTGTTTTTGGGGGTTATCCCACTGGACACTATTCAGTCTCTTGGGAATCAAAGGCACAGAATAGAAGACCTCTACAAGTTTGGGGGTGATAAGAAGGGCTCAAGAACCCCTCTTCCTCCATTCTCCCCAGGTTCTCTATATCTGAGTGATCTTTCCAGCCAGCCAGGAAAAAAGGTATTCACAGGCTACTTGAGAAATGTAAAGAGGGAGAAAAATAAAATAGAGTGTGTGTGTGTGTGTGTGTGTGTATACAGGGGATAGAGTCTGAGCTGACAGAAACATCCTATTAATCATAACCTCAGATGGCTTGCTATCAATTTGAGCAGAGAAGCAGGGAGGAGACCCCAAGAGAAAACGGAGGCGGAGAGCCCACCCAGGTCCCCCACCCTCTTGAGATTCCAACTCCACCTCGCAAAAGACTTTCCGGGCTTCGGTCTCATAGAAAAGTCCCACGATGATTCGGGCGTCCTGGCGCTACAGAACGGAGACAGACACAGAGCTCCTGAGGGACGCCGGAGGGGCTGAGCCAAGCGCTTTCACAGCTTTGTTTCCCCTCCCCGAGTGCTTAGTGTAGAGCAATGTTCAGTGGGCACCGGATAAATGTCAACTGGAAGACGGAGCTAAACTTCCCCAGGAGACGCTGCTACCTCACAGAATCAAAGTCAGCCCCACCTGACCCTCTCTCTAGCTGACCACCGTCCCCGCCACCTGCCCCTCTGCAGACTGAGCCCACCGCTCCGGGCCATCACCTTCAGGTTTTTGACAGGCACAGCTGGATCCGAGAAAAAACTCTGGCGGAAAGTGATCTCGATCCCAGCCTCCTTCACTCGCTCCTCTAGGTCGTCCAGGGTCTTGGGTGGGGATGAGAAACAAGCCGGAAAAACGTGGGGTGCACAGTGGAACAAAGCAGAGATGTTAACCGGGGATGGCACACTCAGAGCAAAGGGACAGTGTTCTGAGACTTCCTCCAGCAACTCTGTCCCCCAGGCGAAAAGAGTTCAAGGGAAGCATGTGTATTCCTAAGAGGTGGCTCCCAGGCAGGAAGGTGCATGGTGTGACCCTGCTGAGGGTCTGTGTTCACAAAGGCCACCCTGCTGACCCCACTCCTACCACTGAGAAGACGTGAGAGGAGCCACAAGAGACCAGAAGCAAGGGGGCAGACAGACAAAAGGATCAGAGAAAGACAGCCTGAGTCACTGAGGAAAAGTGGAGGAGGAGGATTAAAGGGCCGCTGCACATTTGAGTGGGTAGAAGACCCAGAGAACAGAATACATGGAGGGGCAGACAGAGAGCCCGTGATTCCTCCGTCTCTACCGCGCTCCCTGCCCCCCTTCAACCTCTCGTCAGCATCTCCCTCTCAGCGTCAGCCATCAGACCCGAGGACGTGTCTCTTGTGTGTCTGCCCCTGCCTTGCTCCCTGTACCCACTTCCCATCTCCCGGTCTGTCCACTAGCTCCGACCCTCTACTCCCATTCATATCCACCCACCCCTACACGCCTCTAAAATCCACTATAGTGGATAGTCCTGGGTTCCTATTTCATAGTCCCTCCCTCCTCTTGACTCAACTTGGGATGGAACCTACTTTAATAGAACTGAGTCCTTTTGGGTCTGTCTGTCTGTCTGGGCAACAGAGCATCAAAAGGAATTTTTTTTTTTTTTGTAGTACTGGAGATTGAACCCAGGGGCATTGTACCTCTGAGCTACACCCCAGCCCTATTTTTTATTCTTTATTTTGAAACAGGGTCTCATTAAGTTGCAGAGGGCCTCATTAAGTAGCTGAGGCTGGCCGTGAACCTGCAATCCTCCTGTCTTAGTCTCCCAAGGACTGGGATTACAAGCGTGCGCCACCACGCCTGGCTATCAAAAGGAAATTTTAAAAAATCATAAAATCAAAAAGATGGAGAGGATCCCAAGAACTCAATCCACTTGTTCCCCTGGCTACAGAAATGACCTGCACTTAACCCACTTGGAATTCGTTGTCTTTTGAATGAAGCTCTCCCCTAGAAGGAATCCTGTGTGCACCTCTTGGAGCGGACGCCCCCTCAGCACCCTCGGCCCTCTCCTCACCGACGTGAAGACCTCCGTGGTCTGCTGGATGGTGGCGATCTTCTTCCAGCCCCACTTCTCAAAGAGCTTCACCCGGGTGGGGTTGTGGAGCGTGGCCGACGGATGTGTCCGGAAGAAGGTGGGGAACCGCTGCCTGTTTGACAGGGCTGGCGAGCTGGAGCCGTAGGACAGCTAAGAGGGCCAAGGACAGGGTGACAGGTGTCCCACGTGGACATGGACGCCACAGAGGCTTGCTCAGAGCTCTTTAACCCTTTCCTTGCCTCTGGGGTTTTCTCTCAACTGTCTCCAGACCTTCCCCCACTGTGCTTTGGGAAAGTGATTCTTTTTTTTTTTTTTTTGGCACTGGGGATTGAACCCAGGGGCATTCTGCCTCTGAGCTACACCCCCAGCCCTATTTTTTATTCTTTATTTTGAAACAGGGTCTCACTAAGTTGCGGAGGCTGGCCGCGAACCTGAGATCCTTCTGTCTCAGCCTCCCAAGTACTGGGATTACAATCGTGCGCCACCACGCCCAGCCTTGGAAAGTGATTCTCAAAAGTGACTCTCACTACCGGAATGTTCTGTAGCAGATCTAACCCCAGTTCCTTCTTATTTGTCGTGTGTGTGTGTGTGTGTGTGTGTGTGTGTGTGTGTGTGTAGTACTGGGGATTGAACCCAGGGTATTCTACCTCTGAGCTAAACCCCCAAGTCTTTTATTTTACTTACTGATTTATTTTGGTGCTGGGCATTGTTTCTCTGACCTACACCCCTAGCCCTCTTAATTTTTTGTTCTGAAACCAGGTTGAGACAGTGAGCTAAGTTGCTGAGGTTCTTGCTAAGTTGCTGAGGCTGGCCTTGGCTGCGATCCTCCTGTGTCGATCTCCCAAGTACTGGGATTACAGGTATGCACCACAATGCACAGCTGTTTTTTTTTTTTTTAATTTTGAAACAGGGTCTCACTAAGTTACCGTGCACTGGTCTCAAACCTTCAATCCTCCTGTCTCAGTTTCCCAAGTATGGGGATTAGAGTTGAACACCACTGGGCTCAGCTAACTCCATTTCCTTGTGATGAAGGAGGAGGCCAGCTGCAGCACAGCCAGGCCACTGTGGCTAAGAGGCCGACCAGCTCAGGCCTGCAGAAGGCTCTGACTCTGGAAGCGGGTCCCTCTTAAACACAACCCACAATCCCCCTCACCAGTACAGCCCACCGGGGGTGACCCCCACCTTCTGACCCCCACAGCCCTGCTTACCACAATGAGGTTCCACATCCTAGCAGCCTCGGCTACAAGCGTGGAGACAGAGCTGCAGCCGGGCATGAGGATGATCTTGATGGGGTCATTGTAGAGCAGCTCATACAGGTACTTGGTGGCTTGGCCTGGGTCACACTGCGGGAGGAGGGAGGGGACGAGGGTGAGCTCCCCTAGAACCCCTCCCCCTGCAATTCCTACTGTCTTATCTTTCCTGGACAACCTAGTTCCTTCTCCAATTACTCACTGCCATCATTATTACCATATTCTTCTCCTCCCTGACATCTCTTCCTGTCAAGTTTCTTGCTTCTCCTCTTTCATTAAACTCCCTTCTCTGCCTTCCATCTGGCGTCTTAACCCTCCCCTCTCCATCACACCCCTCCTTTGGTATCAGTGCATATACGGTATCAGTGCATATACGGTATCAATGCACAGCTGATATCAGTGCATATACGGTATCAATGCATAGCCCATATCAATGCATATGCAGTATCAATGCATAGATGCCATCTCTTTCAGCTCATCCTCAAACATCCCCAAGCCCACCGCTCCTCTGTGCCCCCTGCCCTCGCCCCATGTTTCCATGCTCCAGACATCCATGAGGAGAGCAGGGTCTATGGGAACACGAATAGCCTCTTCCCAGTCCCCAACCGGCTTCCTCAAAGCTGTATTATGAAATTTCCTCCTCCACTCTGCGGACTCCCTCTCCTCACCTTCATTCCCCCTCCCTCTTCTCTTTTCAGGGCTAGTGATAAGTAAACATGAGAGAACAGGAACTGGACCAGTAGGGGGTCTGCTCAGCACCCCATCCCCTCCTGCTGGGCCCTGACATTTGACAGGTCCATTAGGAAAAAAAGAAGAAGAAGGAAGTGGGGAGGAATCGAAGATGAGGGATATAAAGAACGGGGAGGATAAATAGAATGGAACTCTCGAGAAACCAAATGATTTTCGGGGTGCCTGCAAGAGCAAAGAGGGAGGCTGGGAGGAGGGGCACTGGGGGGAGGAAGAGCCAGCCATGGGTCTCCCACTGCCTGTTCCCCTCCTGCTGAAATATGACATTTCAGAAGCTGCTGGAGCCCCAAAGGAAGTGGAGAAGAAATGGCAGCCAGCGGGGAGCCAGGGCAGAGGGGACACAGACAGGAGGCAGAGGGGACTGGGGGAGGGGGAACTAGGGGGACAGGTAGGAAGAAATAAAGAAGGCCCCCCAGGGCCTGCTCACTCCCCACTGAGCCTGACATTTGGGACACCATGGGAGGTCAGAGCCAGGGGAAGCTGGTGGAGCTGAAGAACCAAAACTCACCCTGAACTGCCCCACCCTGAACAGTCCCCCACCACCCCACCCCACCCTCACCCCGCCCGGGCAGGGCCCAGGGACATTCTCTTCAGGCCTCCCACTTGGGCATGGCTGTATATCCTCATGGCTCTGGGGTCCCAGCATTTATGACTGCAGACCCTGCCCCCAGATTCTGCCAAGGCCCCTCAGCGCCCCTTCACTTCTGGTCTGAAGAAGGGTTAACAAGAACAATGAGGCCACACAAGAACCTATAGTTACATCGGGGCTCTTGTTTTCTCATTTCTTCTCTTTTCTCTTTTTTTTCTTTCTTTCTGTACTGGGGATTGAACCCAGGAGCATTCTACCTCAGAGCTACACCCCCAACCCTTCTTATTTTTTATTTTGAAACGAGAGTCTCGCTAAGTAGCTGAGGCTGGCCACGAACCTACGATCCTCCTGTCTCGGCCTTCCAAGTACTGGGATTACAGGTGTGCGCCACCGCACCCAGCCAGCATTTCTCCTCTTTTCTTACATCCCTTCCACACTCTATTCATCCTCCACGAGGTTCTCCCCTTCCCAATAGACTTCCTCTGTTTTTTGCAAGGATCTGGACTTGCAGGCAGCAAAGGGGCACCTTCCCGTTGACACATTCCAGTTCCTATGTGGTCTCATCTCCTCCTTTGCTGCCTCTGCTACCTCCTCCTCCAGCTCCCCTCTCCTGGGTCCTCCATCTGCTCCCCATCACCTCTAGGGAATCACCTGCCACGGTGGGTGAGTTTGAGCTCACAGCCAGGCCTCCCTCCCCTATCTGCTGTGATGCCCATCGTAAAGCCTGCCTCTCCTGGTCTCTCCCCACAGCCCTGGTCTCTCCCCTCTCTCCACCCGGCCAGTTCTTTCTGGTCCTCTCCCAACCTTCACCCCTTCCATTTCTCTTCCTGCCCCTAATACCTAGGTCTTTTCCTATACCCTGTTACTCTTCCCAGGAGCATTTTGGGGTTAACTACAGCTCAGACATGCACCAGGCAGGATTTCTGGTGGTAAAAATGCATACTGTACTTGAGATTCCTCGGTGGCCAAGGAGTTAGACTGTAGTGAGTGAGTGTGTGTGTGTGTGTGTGTGTGTGTGTCTGTGTGTGTGTTACTGGGGACTGAAACCAGTAACACACACAGGGGCATTCTACCTCTAAGCTACACCCCCAGTTCTATTTTATTTTTATTTTGAAACTAGGTTGATGAGAGTATCACTAGTGACTTGCTGAGGCTATCCTCGAATCTGCGATTCCCCTGTCTCAGCCTCCCAAGTACTGGGATTACAAGCATGCGCCACCGGTGCCCGGCTGAGACTGTATTTTTAACAAACTCCTCTGTTGAGTCTTATGTACACTGACATTTGGGAACCACAGGGAAGGCAATAGGTCAAAGGGATTTTAAGTTCTCTTTCCAGGCACCCAAACAATTCTGTGTGCTCTCCTCTCCCCAAGCACCCTACCTGCACCCCCACTTCTGCCTCCTCTCCCCTCACAGGCTATTTTTAGGTATATACTAATGTTCTAAAGAATAGATATAAATCCTTGGCACATCCCAAATAGAAAATCAATAAATCTTCACCTTTTGGGGGGAAGGGGGTACTGAAGATTGAACCCAGGAGTATTCTACCTCTGAGCTACACCCCCAGCACTTTTTTGTTTATGTTTTGAAACAGCAGCTTGCTAAATTTGTAAGGCTGGCCTGGAACCTGTGATCCTCCAGTCTCAGCCTCCCAAGTACTGGGATTACAGGTGTGCCCACCACACCTGGATCAAATTCTCACCTTCTCTATACTCTATTCCCCTTAAGCCTCAGGGGCCACATATCAGAGAAGATAAATTTAAAGAGGACCCAAATTTCCTTTGTTTCTGTGTCATATCTTTTCCTACTTCCCAACTACTCACACAGGGGAGAGGGATAGGAAAGAAATCTTATTATAGACCATCCCCTAATACCCCCCAGGCTCCAATCTCCATACCTCCCCCCTCTCCTCTCCTCTCCTCTCCTCTCTAACCCTACATCCCCTTTCTCTTCTGGAATCCTAGAGGCCACAGGGCTAAAAGGGAAGAGAAAAATCAGGACCTGAGTTCCACAGAATGGCCCAGGACCCCTCACTACCCCCATCCTTCCTCTTGGTCCCCTCCCCCACTCCGTTCTTCTCTGTTCCCATTCTTCTCCCTCGATCCAGACTCTTCTCCACCCCCATGCTATTGTGAGGGCTCGGGGTGGACCACTAATCCAGTTCATTCCCTGCGACTCTGCCCACCTCTGAACCATTAGTCCTTCCCAACCTCTCCATCCCATACATTCCCGCAGTCCAGGAATCGGGGGTCGGGGGTGGAAGGATGAGGAGTCAGGGAGGGCTCGCAGCTACCTTGCTGTTTGTTTTGATAAATAAACTAGAGCTCTCAAGTCCCTCAGAATTTTCCTCATTCTCTCTCTCGGTTCCTTCCACCCAACCTACGCCCAAGATTCACCTTGTTACCATGGCAAGTGTGAACCCCTGATCCAGCTCCCCACCTCTGCCATTCCTTCCAGCCCCCAACCCAGTCCGGGGTTAGCTGACTCCCCCAGAGGACCAGGGTCGGCTCGGACCCTAAATCCATCACCAGTTTCCTCAATCCCCCGCACTTCCACGAGTCTCTTGCTGCGGGGCAAAAGGATCTGCCTGGCGGCGTGACTACCCACCCTGAAGCCCCTAGACCCTCATCTTGAACCTCCGGTCCCTGCGAGCCTCCCGCAGGCGCCAGCACCCCCAGCCCAGCTCCTGCGAGGCGCACAAGGGAGGGGTCTGCCTCGCAGGCTCGGGCTCGCTGGCGCCGCTGGCCCCGGCCCCCACCCCCGCCCACCCCCGTGTCCCGGGCTACCTTGCTGTCGTGGTGGATCAGCTTGAGCTCATAGTCCGGCAGGATGTCCCTGCGGCTATTCACGTCCTCCAGCGCCATCTCCACCGCGGGCTGGCAGGCCTGGCCCCCGGGCCAGCCCCCGCTCATGGGAAACAGCGCCCCGATGTACACTGCGCGCCGTTCTGAGGAGGGGTGCGGGGGGACCCTCGGGTGAGGCCGCGGGAGATGGGGGGAGTGGGAGGCCCACAGCGGAGCCACCCCAGCCGCCATCACCACCAGAAGCGGCAGCGGCCACCCCACCAGGGGAGAGGGGGCCCCCGGACCCATGGCGGGGAGGGGGCGGGGGTAGCCGCTTGGGGAGGGGGAGGGGCTCAGGGGGGACACTTTTCCCGAGGAGGGCCGCTGAGGGGGTGTCGGGGAGGCGCCTCCATCCCCGGTTCTGTGGGGAGGAGGGGGCTAGGGCCCCGGGGAAGCAGGGAAGGTTGGCTCCCTACGGCCCCCGCGGCTCTCGCTCCCGCCACCGCCACCGCCACCGCGGACTCTCCTCGCGGACTGACTGACCGACGGAGGGGAGGAGGAGGAGGAGGAGGGAGATGTGGAGCTGGGAGGGGGCTCTGACGTCACGGGCGGCGCGCGGCAGCGGGCTGGGGGGGCAGGAGATGGGGCGGGAGGAAGGGGGCGGGGATGCGAGCGAGCGCCGAGGTGGGAGTCGCGGAGCGGAGGGGAAGGGGAGAGGGCGCAACCTCCGGGGAAAGAGGGATGGATGGGGAAGGGAGGAAGGGAAGGGGCCCCCCACGGGGACAGTAGCGGGGAATCGGGGGGACCGGGCGGGCCGGGAGGGCGGGGTGGGCGGAGGGAGCCGCGAGGGAAGGGGAAGGGCAGGAGGGCGGGACGGGACCCCGAAGGGGCTGGTGCCCGAGGTCTGAAAGGAGGGCGGGAACTGAGGGTGGGGAGGGGGGAAGGGGAGGGTTTTGGAGAAAGAAATGGGTGAGGACGGGAGGGTTGGTGTAGACGGGAGCGATGCGAATAGAGGAAGGGAACGTGGGACGGGGTAGACAGAAGACTGAGAAAGGGTGATGGGAGAAGGAACTGAGAAGAAAGAGAAGGGGTATAGGATAGGAAAGAGGAGGGAGGGTGAGAGCCCCGGGCAGGGTTGAGATGGGTGGGATGGGCTGATGGAGTCCATCGGGGGCAATCTTAGGAAGGGGGCAAGCAGGGAAAGGTTCCAGAGAAGGTCGGAAGGAACCCCACGGGGGAAGACGAGGTGGAATCGCAGGGTCTCCCAGCACGCTGCCGCCCCCTGCTGGGCTCTGCCAGTTGGCTGCGAAGCCGAGTCTGGGAGGAGGTGGAGCCCGGGAAGTGCAGCCCAAGCTGGGAGATGGGAGGGCCCGCAGCCCCGCGGAGGACCGGGACTCGAGGCAGGACTCAGGTAGGGAGAGAAGGGGACGGCCGCAAACGGGGCGGGTGGGGGAGGTAGGTGGGTGAAGACATCCAGAGCCCGGGGCAGGATCCGTTTTGGCCGAGGGTGAAGAGTGAAGGGTGGGGGTTGCAGTGCACGCGGTAAGGGTTTCTGATCTCACCTGAGTGTGGCGTTCGATTCACTGGCAGCAGGAAAGACCGGGATCAGAGAAGAGTTACCACGGGCGCCCAGCTTCCCAGGCCTGATCCCCAGCCCCCTCCCACACCTGTCCATGCCGAAGACCGGGGGGAGCAGAAGCCTGCGTTTCTGGGGGGAGGGTGCCTGGGGATAAGAGCAAGGTGGGGCTGGGGGTCAGGACTTGTCGACTTTCTTCTTTCATTTTTCATAGGACAACAGAACGGGGGGGGGGGCAACAGCTAAGGCAGGGGCAAGTCCTGGTTTGGTGGAGCCTGAATATTATAAAATTTAGGGGGTCTCTAGTTAGGAAAAAATTACAATACAATTCATTTTAAGCTATTGCGATTAAAATGTTTGCAATTTTTACAAAAACCAATTAGCATGTGAATACATTCTTAGAGCCTTCTACCTTCTACTTAGAGCACCAGAAGAGGCCCCTGTAAATGAGGAACTCTCTGGAAGGCTTCAGTTTTTTTTTTTTTTTTTTGGTTTAGCCTCGCAGTAAATCCACCCCTGAATGGACACCCGATTTCCAGAATGGAATGGTAAACTAGAAGCAGAATAACGTCTGTTGATTGAGGAAAGGCAGAACCAAAGATCTTGAAAAAGTCTACAGGGCAAAGGAAGCAGGGGGCACAGGAACAGATGCCGGTGTCCCGGGAGAGAAGCCTGCCCAGGGAGAGTCCCGGTGCCCACAGAAGGGAGAGTTTGCAGGACTAGATGGCAAAAAAAGGTGGTAGACACAAAAGTAGTCCCCTGGGGGGAATGACAGAGGGTGTCGAGGAGGGACAGAAAAGGACTACCATCTCCCCACCCCTCTCCTGGTTGTCCTTAATGTTCTTTCTGATCATTCTGCCCCCCAATTTCAAGTCTTTTTTGCCCTAATACATTTCCACCCCCAGATCTCCTCTTGACATTTTTTTAAAAGTGCCATGTACGACTTAATTCTGGATCTTCACAATAATTCAAATATAGAATGACTGGTGAGGGATCGGTTCTAAGAGGGTGATGCATAGAAAGTTCTAAATTTAGAGAAAGGGAATGAGTCTAGGGAAAATTGTGGCATGTAAACCTTCAGAAGGTGAGGGGGTGGGGTGGGGGTGAGATTCGTAAAGGAAAAGAGAAAATATAAGGCCCAAGAATTGGAAGCGGGGAGAGGATATAAAAAGAGAAAGGCAAAGGAGAGAAGCCCCCAGCCCAGGTAAAGTGGACACCGTGGCTTGCAGGGGGAGATGTGAGGCAGGTGGATGGCGGAGAGTTGGGCTTTTAACTCCACCTTTCCAAGGCCCTCCCCCACATTCTTCATAGCACCCCATCCTTCCCCACCATCCATTCCCACCCCACGCCCGTCCTCATACAAGCGTCCTCAGCAGCTGCTTGCAGGCAGCTGTTCCCCTCACCCTGGCAGTGGGGCTTGGGGGTGCTCCACTGGCCCTGACTACAGATGCTCCGGGAGCTGCCCACCAGATGGAAGTCGGGGTCACACCGGAAATCCACCCGGGCTCCGTCCAGAGCTGGGAGGTCCCCACCCGTCAGGAAAACTTTCCCATTTTCCAGGGTCAAATAAGACTTGGAGCAGATTCGGACTGTGGAGAGATAGGAAAATGAGAAGAGAGGCAAGTTGGAGACGGCTTCTTCCCCTTAGAGAGCAGGGGGCTCGGGTCTGGGTTTGGGACCACAAGCATCCTACTCTACAGAAAATCAAGAGGGAAAAGGATCTACATGCCCACCTTCCTCTCCTCCCTTAGCCCTGCAAGCATCCACACATCCTCAAAAGAAAACAAGAAACAGTATTTCCATTGTAGGAACCCAAGATGGAGCTGTAGGCACACAAAATGGGATCTCTTCACAGTCCACTACAGTGGGCGGTTCTCGGCCTTAGAAATGTGTAGCTGTCTAGAACTTTGGAGGCACACTCAGAGTGGCTCTTCTTAATACGGTTGCTTTATATTAATGTTCAACTGGCTTTTGTTTCCTGGGCATACAGCCATTGGATTTGGAGAAAGGTGTTTGCAAATGTATTGGAATCATTTTAGAATTTTTTGGCATAATCTGCCACTAATGATCCTCAAAGACAATAACTCAGAAGATGAATAATCGGAGTTATTTCATCCAATGACCACGGGCCTAAGGAAGGGAGGACGCAATGAAACGTGCAGGCTGCAGGCTGTGCTACCTCCAACTGCACACCGCAACAGCCCATGGCTGACATAGCAGTAGCTCATTAAATGTGCTCGTGAATTCGGTCACACTGAATCTCAAGTGCTGACTAGCCAGGAGCGAGGCTAAGTTTGAGGCAGGCAAGGGGAGGGGCTTCCCCAGGCTACTCACCACAGCGGCTGGGTGTGTCCATGTCCGTCCAGGAGCCGTTGGCCAAGCACTTGCGCACCTTGGGCCCCACCACCTCGCGCTCCCCCCGGCACACATACTCAATCTCATAGTCCACGGGCAGGAAGTTGATAGCCTTCACCTGGTCCCGGGTCAGGCCCCGGTACCTGATGCCCCCTTCCCAGGGCGGGTGTATGATCTGGCAACCTGAGGGGTGGGGGGCACACAGAGAGGACGGGTGGGCAAGAGGGAACGGCAGGCTCCGCGAGGGGACGGCAGGGCGTGGTCAGGGGGCTAGCTGGGGACCGGGGGAGGGGATGGGGACCGGAGGGTGGGAATGGAGACGCCTGGGCTAGAGGACAGAGAGTAATGGGCTAGGTTTACTGCTGGTGACAGTCCACCAGTAGGGAGGGAAGAGAGCTGGTTGGGAGTGATGGAGAAAAGTAATTAAGAAATCGTGAAGGGTATGATATATGGGTGGAGGCTGGTTAAGGCGGGGGCTAAACGAGGATATTTGATGTGAATTCCAAGGAAAAGAGAGGGGGACTTTATAAGACCATCTGAGAAACGAAGTGGGGCCAAGGAAGGGGCGGAATTGTAGTAATGTGGGACCAGGAAAGGGAGGTGGGGCTGAGAGAATGATGCGGGGTCACGGAAAGGTGGAGTAGTGTAGTGGTGTGGGGCAGAGAAAAGGGGTGCTGGGTAGTAATATGGGGTGACAGAAAGGAGGTCAGGAGTAGCAGAGTGGCGCCGAGCAGGGATTGCCCACCGGGACGCGGTGTAGGGCTGAGCGGATAGTAACGAGGACCGGAAAGGAGGAGGTGCAGGGACCGGGGGAGTGGGGTGGAAGGGGCCCGAGTCGCCGGGGAAGGGGGCACCTTCCGAGGTGGCGTTGGGGGTCTGCGCCCCGCCCGCGCCCAGAGGGCGGAGGAAGAGAGGCGCCAGCAGCAGCGGCAGCAGCGACAGCAGCATCTAAGAAAGAGGCGGCGGTGAGGACCGGCCCGGCCCGGCCCGGCCCGGCCCCGAGAGGCAGCCCGGCCTCCCTCCCGCGGCCTCGCAGGCTCCGACCCGGCTGGGCTCGGGGACGCGGAGAGCGCCCCGCGGAGGAGGCGGGGGCGGAGCCCGCGCGGGGTGGGGGGAGAGGAGGAGAGAAGCCTGTCCCCACCCTCCTCCTGCCTCCCTCGGCCCCCCACCCTCCCGGGACTCCACCTCTCACCGCCTCCTCTCCCCCGGCCCCCGCGGCTCCCGGAGCCCGGCGTACCCACGCTCCCGGCGGCCATCCCCGCGCCCGGCCTCCCCCACCCGAGCCCCGGCCTCCCCGCGCCCCGCTCGAGCCCTGCACCCCGGGGCCCTGGCTCTTACCTCGGCGCCGGCCCAGCTCCCCGGCTCTCCCGGGCCTCAAGGCCCCAGGCCCGGCCGCTCTCCCCGCTCCCCCCTCCGGTCTGCTCCACCTTTCCGCTCCGCCCGTCCCTCCGCCCCTCGACTCCGGCTCCGGCCCGGCCTGGCTCTCTCCCTCCTTTCTCGCCTCCCCAAACCCCACCCCCGTCTCTCCTTCCCCCGGGCGGCGGCGGCCGCGGGAGCGCGGAGCCGGGAGGGAAGGAGGCGGCGCCGGGGACCGGGGAGAGCTCCGGGCGGAGGGAAGAAGGAGGGTGCAGGGAAGGCAGGGCGGGGGGAAGAGCGGGGAGACCGGGGAGAGGGCGCCTCCCACAGCCCGAGCCCCGGGAGCCGCCCCGGATCCCGGCCCCGCCCTGGACCGCCCACAGCGCCGGGGGGCGGCGGCGGGCGGCGCGGGGCCCGAGGTCGCACGGAGGGGGACCCGGCGATCGCGCGCGCGGGCGGGGTTGCGCCCCGCCGAGGCACCTGCGGCCGCGACCGCTGGACACGGGGGCGGGGGGCGGCGCCCCGAGCCGAAGGCGGGGAGCTGATGCTGAGACCGGGAGCTCGGGATGGAGGTGGAGAAAGACGGTGGCACAAAGAGAGGCAGCCCTGGACCCGGGCGAGAGCAGAGAAGCAGAGGCCAAGGGCCAGGCGGAGAACTGAGCCCAGCGGCGAGGAAGGCGAGCCCAGGGGCAGAGCGGAGCTGGGGCGCAGGGGCACCGGAGCGCCCGAGCGCGGCAGGAGTTGGGTGGGGAAGCGCGAGCTGGGGCCCGAGCGGCTCCGCGGTCCGGCGGCGATGCCACTCGCCTGTGTGCCCCGTGAACGCAAGCGCGAAGCGGATTGGAAGCCGAGGGCCCGGAGGGGGGCCACCAGGAGAGAAATCGAGGTAGACGTGGAAAAAAGGAGGGGCCGGAGAAAATGACTCCCCAGGTGGCAGGGGCCGGCACGCTGGCTCCTTCTTCAATGGGGCCTAGCACGCTGGACAGAGGGCGGACTGGCAGCTCCAGCGCAGGCCTTTGGACAGCGCAGCCGTCCCCGGCTGTTGTCTAACCCTGAGGGCAGGTGCCTGATTGCGGTCTGGTTGATAATTATGGGCCTGAGTTTGGGCACCGAGAAGAGAAAGGGGCCTCCCTCTGAGAAAAAAAAAGAAGGGAAAAAAAAAGCTTTCTCGCTGCTCCCCTAAAAAAAGCGGTAAGAGGCCAAATACGGAGACTGACTAATATTGAGGCTCTCAACCTTCAATCCTCTTTAATAATAAAATAGCCTGTAATGACTCCTTTGCCATCATGAATTGAAATTCATAGATGTTAAAACCTCCCTACCCACATAACGTTTAAAAAATCAAAATACTTCCCTGTCTGTAATATCAACGGGAAATTTTAAAAAACAGTGACTTGTAATAAAATAACATAAACAGTATTTTAATGTGTGAGTGCGGAGGCCGGTTTCACTAGAAGTGGGGGAGATGCTCGCACCTATCCGTAGACTCCTGGAGACGAAGACGGAACCCATACAGGTGCGGAGCCGGTGACTCAACTACTTCCAGCATGTTGCCATCAATGAAGTGACTTAATGAAATGTTGAACAATTCTCAGTAGCAAAGTCAGTCTTCCCTAAAGTCACACCGAACTGTAATTGCATTCCTAGAAAGTTCATTGTATATTTAGACCATTTTTTTAAAAACTGTATTAAGTTCTAGGCTCAGATAATTACAGCAAGTTTTTCACCTACATGAAATGTCCTCGGGGACTTTTGAGAATCGGGATGAGGGACAAGTCTTCTTCGTGCATTCTGTGCTTTTGAGGAATAGCTTAGACCCCCCCAGCCCCACCCTGCCCATAAATGCCAATAGTGCCCACCTCCACCGTTGTAATTACAAAAAGGAAACCCACCAAGTTTCAAACTGTCCCCTAGGGAGAGGTTCAGAACCACTGAGCTAGAAAAGGAGGAGAGAGTGGGAAGGATTTCTAACCACTCAAAATGACAGCCACCTTCCTCTGAGTGGCCTGTCCTCTTACTGGGACAGGACCAAAGACATATGGATGTCAACTAAAATAAAATTATTAACACCAGGAAGAACGTCTTGAGAATAAGTTTCCCAGACTGCTTGGGGAAGGAGTTTCCTGACTCTGTGCCCAGTCTGCAGACTGGTCGATCTGTCTGTCTGGCCCTACACCTGCTCTCAGTGCGCCTGTCTTGTCCTGGCAAGGCTGCGCTCAGAGGACCCCCTTCCCAGACCCATCTGGGATGAGAGGTATGGAAGAAAAGAATCCCCCTAGAAAAGAAGGGTGTATGGGCCGCCTGTGGTGGCACAAGCTTGTAATCCCAGTACTTTGGGAGGCAGAGACCAGAGGATCCTGGTTCTCGGCCAGCCTCAGCTCTCTCTCTCTCTCTCTCTCTCTCCCTCTCCCTGTCTCTCTCTCTCTCTCTTTCTCTCTCTCTCTCTCTCTCTCTCTCTCTCTCTCTCTCTACTTAGTGAGGCCCTCCGCAACTTCGTGAGACCTGGTTTCAAAATAAAGTATAAAAAATAGGGCCGGGGGTGTAGCGCGGAGGTAGAACGCCCCTGGGTTCAATCCCCAGTACCACACACACACAAAAAAAAATGCCCCTGAGTTCAATTCCCAGTGCCAAAAAAAACCAGACCAAATAATAGTATGCACATATGTGAATACATTGCTACAAATCTCACTATCATGTATAATGTTCCAACAAAAAAAAAATTTAAAATAATGTATCCATTCAGATAAATAGTTACAAAAATGAGGGGGTTTTTTGGCGGTTGGCAGTACTGGGGATTGAACCCAGTGGCATTCTACCTCCTGGCTACACCCCCAGCTCTATTTTTTTATTCTTTATTTTGAAACAGGGTCTCACTAAGTGGCAGAGGGCCTCACTAAGTAGCTGAGGCTGGCCGCGAACCTGTAATCCTCCTGTCTCAGCCTCCCAAGTACTGGGATTACAAGCTTGTGTGGCCTGGCTGTAAATATATATGTTAAAAGGCTAGAAGAAAAAAAAACATCATTGCCTCTAGGCCGGGAATTATTGTATAACTTTTTTGTTATATTTTTGTTCAACTTTTGTTCAAAATTTTTCACAAGTGTGAAAAATTGTAAGTTATTTTTAGAGGGTTGTGTGTGTGTGTGACTGACTTGAACCCAGGGACATCTACCTCTAAGTTACACCCCAAGCCCTATTTTTTTTTTAAACAGGGTCTCACTAGGTTGATGAGAATCTCACTACTTGCTGAGGCTGTCCTGGAACCTTCCTCAAACCTGCAATCCTCCTGTCTCAGCCTCCCAAGTACTGGGATTACAAGTGTGCACCACCACGCTGGGTTGCAGTTTGTTACGCATAGAAATGCTGGAGTTCCTACGTAGACGACCTGAGAATGGCTAATCTCCTCGTGCATTTTATTTATCATCCTTTCCTTTCACTTCCTTTCCTCTCTTCTGTCTCATCTGCCCACCCTCGAGAGCAGACAGCCCAGAATTTAACATTGCAGAAGCCGTGGAAACATTAACCAGAGCAGCTCAATTTATTGATGATCAGCTAGATTGTTGGGTGCTCTTCAGGGAGTAAAGGAATTCTCACACCACCACACAAAATAGATATTCACGTCCTTATTAGGGAGCCGAATAACTATGATTTACTGTATAGTAAACTATGAGAAAGTCAGAGGCAAATCAGCGGTCACGTGGCCATCCAGTTGACAGAGCCAGTCTCTGAACTTGGGTCTATTAGTCTGCTCCCAGGTTCTTTCCACTGCGTTCAGAAGTTTAGTTCTGTGGGGCTCCTGTCACCCGGCTGCACCCCAAGGAGTTCTCTATCAGTGTCACGCTGCAGTTCCGTGCCATTTCCTCACCTGAAGTAACAGTGGCCAGTGTGTGAAAGGAGGATATTTTTGTCCTCTCCTATTGGGGCGAAAAACCTGTCTTCAGGGACAGTTTTCTGTCGTGTGTGTGTGTGTGTGTGTGTGTGTGTGTGTGTGTGTGTGTTGGATATGAAACCCAAGCCCTTGTGCATGGCAGCCATTCATGCTACCTCTGAGCTATATCCCAGCCTCCCTACACAACTCTTGCCATTTAGAAAAATGTATGGGCCAAAGGTGTAAAATTCAAATGTTGAGTTATTTACACTCTAGCTTTTTAGTGAGGGCTCGAACTCTTTCCATCATACTTTTTTGTGTGTGTGGGTGGTACTAGGGATTGAACCCAGGGGCATTCTACCTCCAACCTACACCCCCAGCCCTATTTTTTTTATTCTTTATTTGGAAACAGGGTCTCACTCAGTTGTGAAGGGCCTCACTAAGTAGCTGAGGCTGGCCGCGAACCTGCAATCCTCCTGTCTCAGCCTCCCAAGTACTGGGTTTACAGGAGTGTGCCACCACATGCGGCTACAGATGTACATTCTTTTTTTTTTTTTTGCTGTACTGGGGATGGAACCCAGAGGCATTCTACCTCCAAACTACACTCCCCAGCCCTATTTTTTAATTCTTTATTTTGAAACAGGATCTCACTAAGTTGTGGAGGACCTCACTAAGTAGCTGAGGCTGACCACGAACCCAGATCCTCCGGTCTCAACCTCCCAAGTACTTGGATTACAAGCATGCGCCACCACGCCCCTGGCTCAGGTGTACATTTTTTTTTTTTCTTGCAGTACTGGGAATTGAACTCAGAGACATTCTACCTCTGAGCTTCACCCCCAGCCCTATTTTTTATTCTTTATTTTGAAACAGTGTCTCGCTAAATTGCAGAGGGCCTCACTAAGTAGCTGAGGCTGGCAGTGAACCCAGATCCTCTGGTCTCAGCCTCCCAAGTACTGGGATTACAAGCCTGTGCCACCACGCCCGGCTGGTATACATTCTTAATACTTCTGGGCATTGTTCTTTGTGCAGGTATAGGGAACAGGAAGACTACAGTTATTTCTATTATGCCTTTACAGGCAGATACAGGTGAGCCTAGTCTAGGATTCTCAAAACTTCGGTAAAATTTTAAAACGCTGCATTGTGAATACTTGTTCTAACGGTGGCCTCCTCCAGTCACAAGAAGCACTGTGGTGGTGGGGATCCTGCCACTGTCTCGGGGTGCTCAGCGCCAGATTGTAAAATCAGCACTGTGAACTGCCTCTATAAATTATTTCTCCCTAAATAGGCCCTTATATAATAAGTGAATGAACACAATGTAATTAAATGCTAGAGTAACCTAAACAATAAAAAGGAAAATAGTGCGGGGGGGGGGGTGCACGCCTGTAATCCCAGTATTGGGAGGCTGAGACAGGAGGATCACAGGTTCCAGGACAGCCTCAGCTACTTAACAAGACCCTGTTTCAAAATAAAAAGTAGAGCTGGGCATGGTGGCACATGCCTGTCATCCCAGTACTTGGGAGGCTGAGACAGGAGGATCACAGGTTCAAGGGCAGCCTCAGCAAGTAATGAGACTCTCATCAACCTAGGGAGACCCTGTTTCAAAATAAAAATAAAATAAAGCTCAAGGTGTCACCCAGAGGTAGAATGCCCTTGGGTTCAATCCCCAGTACCTGTTGGGAGCCTTCTTAGTCATCAGCTTTGAGGTCACCTCGGTCCAGCTTGGGAGGGGCACACGCTGCCCACCCAAGTGGGAATTGTTTGCACGCAGACAAGTTTCCAAGGACCAAATGGGACTGATAAGCCAGGACCCTGACATAAGCGAAGACCCTGACAACTTCCTTGTTTACCCTTTCCTTCCCTGATTCATCTGTGACTGCCTTGATGTTTTTCCCTGACTCACCCCATGACTGCTTTGCTATCTCCTGTGATCAATCGTTTTTACAATGTTTTGGTTAAAAACTCTCAATAAAAGCAAACCAAGACACCGGTGGAAGGACAGGAGGAGATATATCTCTCTCCTCCTCAGCCTCCGCAGCTGCTTTGTTGACTCCGTTGTCATTCATGTGAGAGACTTCTAATTAATCAATCAACATCAACACCATCCCCTACAAGTACCAATTAAAAAAGGAACATAGTAAACCTGTTTTTCTCTTTCTCTATAAATGTAGATGAAATCAAGTTAACAGACAGAAAAGGTTTAATGCTCGCCAACACCAATTGAGTGAGCATTTCTTCTCCTGGAATTATGAACAAATTAGATTTCAAAATAAAGAAGTCTGATGTTTAATTAAATATATGATTAATTATATGTTTCTATAAATATCTACACATAATTATTCACACCAATCTGAAAAGCGTACACATCACAGAGTGTGCAATGGGTGGGTAGGGTTTTCTGTATTCATTTTGCCCACAGATTTGTCCCTTCCATTATGTCCAATTCAGGAACCTATAATAATTGTTCATTTGTTCAAAGCACACTAGGCAAATAATACTCAGATCAAAAAGATGCATCACCCAGATATTTCTATGAAAAGCTTACAGGATGCTGAAAAATCTATCACTTTATATGTGTATGCAGATCCAAAAACCTTAATAAGCACAATTTTATATTTCTGCATTAAACATAAGACTTTAGGTGGAGTAAAGACTATAAATAGCTTCGGGTTTGATTTTGCCACAGAATGAATGCAAATCAGGCCAGGTTTTCCCACAAAATGAGTTAAAAGCAAAAGTTTTGGTTTTCAGAGTATTGAGGATCTGGGAATTGCATGCAGCAAAGGATGTGTGGGCTGGGTGCAGTGCCACACACCTATAATTCCAGTACTTGAGAGGCTGAGACAGGAGGATCGCAGGTTCGAGGCCAGCCTCAGCAATTTAGGGAGACCCTGTTTCAAAGTGAAAAGGGCTGAGGTGTAGCTTGGAGGTGGAATTCCCTGGGTTCAATCCCCAGTACCAGAAATAAAGGGGATGCGTGGAACTAAGTTTGTAAACACAAGAAGATACTTACAAGAGGATGCTTTCAAGTCAAGTAAACAAATCTGAAGCAACAGACTGAGAATTCTATGCATGGAAACACATTAAAACACCTGCCAGCAAGAATCCCATACAGGTCTTGCAGGCAACCCTGTCTGGGTCCACAAGCAAGGCCCTATTACAGCAGGACAGAGGGGTCCTGCACTGTCCCAGAGAACCGCATAAACCCTTCAGGTCCTAGCAGAAGAGAAAGCCAGGAACAGATGTGTAGCCAGCCCTGCTTCTAGCAGTCTAGAGTAAACAAACACCTGCTGAGTTTGCTCTTCCTTCCCTACCTTCCCAGGCGTCACTCTGAAGTTCTAAGGAGCCAGCATGACTCATACACACCTTCAGATGCTTGCAGTATTTGTTACACTCAGATCTACACAGAAACAGAATACCTTAATGGTGCATCATCTACAAAGAACTCTCCCATTCTCTCTCCTGACTCTTTCCACTGTAACTGCATGGCAACATCTCCACTTGTCAGATGGGAAGACGGAAGCTCAGAAAGTTGAAAGGAGCTGCCCTAGGTCACACAGACAATAAACAGCAGAGCTGAGCTGGGCAGAGTGGCGCACACCTGGGATCCCAGTACTTGGGAGGCTGAGACAGGAGGATCACCGGTTCGAGGTCAGCCTCAGCAATTTAGCAAGGCCCTCAGCAAGTTAGCGAGACCCATGCTGGCTGGGTTGCAAATCCTTTTTTTTTTTTTTTTGCGGTCCTGGGGATTGAACCCAGGGGCATTCTACCTCCGAGCTACACCCCCAGTCCTATTTTTTATTGTTTATTTTGAAACAGGGTCTCGCTAAGTTGCAGAGGGCCTCACTAAGTAGCTGAGGCTAGCACCAAACCTGCGATCCTCCTATCTCAGCCTCCCAAGTACTGGGATTACAAGCGTGCGCCACCACGCCTGGCTTTGCTCAAATCCTTTCAACTCAGCACCCATGCACACTAGCTCCCTCTGCCTGGATGTGCCCTCCTCAGCTTCTCCACCCCATGCCATCTTTTTTTTTCTTTTTGTGGTACTGGGGATTGAACCCAGGGGCATTCTACCTCCAAGGTACACCCCCAGGCCTATTTTTTATTCTTTATTTTGAAACAGGGTCTCACTAAGTTGTGGAGGGCCTCACTAAGTAGCTGAGGCTGGCAGAGAACCTGCAATCCTCCAGTCTCAGCCTCCCAAGCACTGGGATTACAAGCGTGCACCACCACAACTGGCCTCATGACATTTTTATATTACTAATAGTTTAAATGCCACCTCCTCAGTGAAGCCTTCCCTGAGTTCTCCAGGGAATTAGACCCCTGTTCTCCCACCCCCCATTCTGCTAGCCATTCTCATAGCACACCATATTCATCATTCAAAAAGTTTGTCTCAAGCCAGGTGTGGTGGCCCACTCCTGTAATCCCAGTACTTAGGAGGCTGAGATAGGAGGATCACAGGTTCAAGAAAGCTTCAACAGTGTAGGGAGACTCTCAGCAACCTAGTGAGACCCTGTTTCAAACTAAAAAAGAAAAAGGACTGGGGGTGTGGCTTAGAGGGAGAACTCCCCTGGGTTCAATCCCCAGTACCACACACACACACACACAAAAAAAAGTTTATCTCAAGTCAGGCATGATGGCCCACTTCTATAATCCCAGTACTTGGGAGGCTGAGACAGGAGGATCACAGGTTCATGGCCAGCCTCAACTAGTAAGGCCCTCCGCAATTTAGTGAGACCCTGTTCAAAAACAAAGAACAAAAAATAGGGCTGGGGGTGTAGCTCAAAGTAGAATGCCCCTGGGTTCAATCCCCAGTACTGCAAAAAAAGAAAAAATTAAATAACCAGTTTGGGGCTGTATACTTAGGTCTTTTGTGTCTCTTTGGAACTGGAGATCAATCCCAGGGCACTGCACTTGCAAGACAAGCTCTTTGCTGCTGAGCTACATCCCAGCCTGTGCTCTTCACTTAGATCCCCTCGCTTGCTCCTGGTAACACTCTCTGCCATAGATATTATTATTCCCATTTCATAGATGGGCAGAGAGAAACTCAGACATGTCTAATAACCTGCCCTGTGTCTCATGTGTAATAAGCAAAGAAGAGGAAACCGACTCCAGACCTCCCCCTACCCAATGGACAGCTGTGGGCAGCACCCCATGCCCTCACAAGTTCTCGGTGTATCCCCAACACTGCTGCGGATGAATCCACCGGAGAACGGTTACCTGGGCAAGCGGTCTGTTGGGAATGGATTCACCTTGCCACAGAGCAGCAGCCGGGGCTGGGCCACAGGCGGAGTCCCTCTCCTGAAAGACTTTTCCAGGGTTTATCTGCATGTTCCCTCTGGGGATTGAACTCAGGGGGCATTCTACCTCCAAGCTAGACCCCCAGTCTTTTTTTGTGTGTGTGTGGAACTAGGGATTGAACCCAGGGGCATTATACCCTGAGCACCACACTCAGTCCTTTCTATTTTTTATCTTGAAACAGGGTCTCTCTAGGTTGTTGAGAGTCTTGCTAAATTGCTGAGGCTGGTCTCAAACCTACAATCCTCCTGTCTCAGCCTCCCAAGTACTGGGATTACAGGTGTGTGCCACCACCCCCAGATCCCCAGTAATTTTCTAAAATTTTTTTTGTGGTACTGGGGATTGAACTCAGGGGCAATCTACCTCCAAGCTATACTCCCAAGTCCTATGTTTTATTCTTTATTTTGAAACAGGGTCTCACTAAGTTGTGGAGGGCCTCACTAAGTAGCTGAGGCTGGCTGCGAACCTGTGATCCTCCTACCTCAGCCTCCCAAATACTGGGATTACAAGCATGCACCACCACGCCCGACTTATTTTGTTTTTTTGAAACATGGTCTTGCCAAGTTGCTGAGACTGGCCTCTAACCTGTAACCCTCCTGTTTCAGTCTTCCAAGTACTGGAATTACAAGTGTGTGCCATCACACCCAGCTTGCAATATGTTTACTTAGTCACCCTATTTGTAGGTGCTGCCACTTTGCCCAGCAGCCTTCCCTTGCTACTCAGTAACCCTTACCACCCAGTAACCCTTACCACCCAGTAACCCTTACCACCCAGTAACCCTTACCACCCAGTAACCCTTACCACCCAGTAACCCTTACCACCTAGTAACCCTTACCATCCAGTAACCCTTACCACTAGCAAACTGAAGCTCCTCGCCAGCATTAGGCCTGGCAGGACCTCTGTGCACCCCACTCCACCCCTGAGTCCTCCGCTGACCTGGCAGGTCTGATCTCTGGTGCGTGCACAAGTTCTGACAATAATGATAACCCAAGTCGGACTACTAGGATAGCAAGATGTTATCAGGACGAGACCTTCTCTCTCTTTTTGCTCTCTTAAGAAAGTGTCCATGCAAGCCGGGCATGGTGGCACACGCTTGTAATCCCAGTACTTTGGGAGGCGGAGACAGGAGGATCCGGGTTCGCGGCCAGCCTCAGCTCTCACTCTCTCTCTCTCTCTCTCTCTCTCTCTCTCTCTCCTTAGTGAGGCCCTCCGCAACCTCGTGAGACCCGGTTTCAAAATAAAGCGTAAAAAAAATAGGGCCGGGGGCATAGCACGGAGGTAGAACGCCTCTGCGTTCAATCCCCGGTACCACAAAAAAAAAAAAAAAAAGAAAGTGTTCAGGCAAGCTGGGCATGGTGGTGCACGCTTGTAATCCCAGTACTTGGGAGGCTGAGACCAGAGGATCCGGGTTCGCAGCCAGTCTCAGCTACTTAGTGAGGCCCTCCGCCACTTCGTGAGACCCGGTTTCAAATTAAAGTATAAAAAAATAGGGCCGGGGGTGTAGCCCGGAGGTAAAATGCCCCTGAGTTCAATCCCTGGTACCGCAAAAAAAAAAAAAAAAGTGTGCATGCAAAGATCATTCTCCTTGATCTTATCCCAAGATCCTGCTCTGAAATTAGGGACACAGATGAAGAAATTCCACCTGTGCCAGGAGCCACTTTTCATTCTGTCTAGATAATTACAAATAGGGTGAGGAGGTTCTGAAAAAAGGGGGAGACCATGATCTGCTAGACCCTACAAGGCCTGGTACCCTGTTGTCCCTGGTTGCTGACAAGGACAAGCAGCCAGCCAGGTGAGCTGGACAAGGCATCATCTTTCATCTTCCTCCTGTCTCCCTACCCTAAATCTAAGAACTGCTGCCCGGTCAGAAGTCTCCCTCCCTATGGGTTTAATGCAGGTGCAGCCAGCGGGGGGGGAAACAAAACAGCAGGAGGAATGTACCAAGCC
>PVJS01012900.1:26014-33514 GCA_004027185.1 Glis glis
TTTTTTTTTTTTTTTTGGTACTACTGGGGATTGAACCCAGAGGCATTCTACCTCCAAGCTACACCCCCAGCCCTATTTTATATTCTTTATTTTGAAACAGGGTCTCACTAAGTTGCAGAGAGCCTCACTAAGTAGCTGAGGCTGGCCACAAACCTTTGATCCTCCTGTCTCAGCCTCCCAAGTACTGGGATTACAAGCATGCGCCACCACACCCAGAACCCAGCTCTTTTTATTTTTTGTTTGGAAACAGGATCTCCCTAGGTTGCTGAGAGTCTTGCTATGTTGCTGAGGCTGTCCTTGAACCTGCAATCCTCCTGTCTCAGCCTCCCAAGTACTGGGATTACAGGCGTGTGCCACCATGCTTGGATATTTTAATTTTTTTTAAACAGGGTCTCACTAAGTCGATGATGGCCTCTGTAAATTTCTGAGGCTGGCCTCAAACCTGCAGTCCTCCTGTCTCAGCCTCCCAAGTACTGGGATTACGGGCATGCCCCACTACACCCCTGGGCTCAATCCCCAGTACTTAAACAAAAAAAAAATCAAATAATCACCTAGCTGACCTTAGACCCATTGCATTCCCTATGACCTAGATTTCTTCATTTGCAAATTGGGAATAAAGTTAATCAGTTTATCTCACAAAAAGGCCAGTCAAGTCTCACCCACATCCCTGTATTTTCCCAGCATCTATCCAACTTCAGAGCAATAACTTAGTTTAACCACTAGAAGGCACTAGTTACAAAGCAAGCTTCGACCTCTTCAGAAGCTGAGCGTTTCTAAGGAGCTAATGCTTTTCAGGTTTGTTTTGTAACATTTTTTAAAAAATCATTATTATGAAGGCCATATGCTTGCTGTGAAAATATATCAAACAGTAAATGCAATAAAAAATAAATTCTCCATTTCTGGTGAGCCTCAAAGCAGTTTCCTGGCCCCAATTTAAAAATAATAGTAAATAGCCCTGGGTAATCCTAATTAGGCAGAAAGTTGTGCTGGGCTAGTTGAAATTCCTGTAATGTCTCCAGGCCACCCCAAAGGATAACTACAACCAACCCAAAATTGTTTTGCCCACCCCTAGATACCCACATATCCGCATTAAACTCCATTTAGTTTTTGTTTTGCTTTTGGTTTTTTGGTTTTTTGTGGGTTTTTTTTGATACTGGGGGTGGAACCCAAAGGCTTTCTACCTCTGAGCTACACCCTCCCAGCTCCTTTTAAATTTTTTTTTTAGCCGGGCGTGGTGGCACATGCTTGTAATCCCAGTACTTGGGAGGCTGAGACAGGAGGATCACAGGTTCGCAGCCAGCCTCAGCTACTTAGTGAGGCCCTCCGCAACTTAGTGAGACCCTGTTTCATAATAAAGAACAAAAAATAGGGCTGGGGGTGTAGCTCGGAGGTAGAATGCCCCTGGGTTCAATCCCCAATACTGCAAAACAAAACAAAAAAGCCAGGTATGGTGGTGCACGCCTGAATCTTACAGCAAGCCACCACTCCTGGCTTGCTGTAAGATTTTTTTTAATACACTGTGTGTGTGTGTGTGTGTGTGTGTGTGTGTGTGTGTTTTACTGGAGATGGAATTCAGAGGACTTCTACCTCTGGGCTATACTCCCAGCCCTGTTTTATTTTGTTTTGTTTTATTTGGAAACAGAGTCTCAATAAATTGCTGAGCCTGGCTTCAAACCTGTGATCCTCCTGTCTCAGCCTCACAAATACCAGGATTATGTGTGCGTTCCACCACACCCAACTTAAAAAAAATTAAAGGGATGGGATATAGCTCAGAGGTACAGTTTCCCTGAGTTCAATCCCTAGTTCCAAAAAAATGTAAAAGTACTAACTTGATAGTTAACAGACTGGTGTGATCTAAATCAAGTAAAAGTGTAAATATTGACCTAAGGGGTTAGAATAGAAGGTGCCTGAGGGGAAAATCCTGCCTGAAAGGGAGTAGAATACAAAGACTGGAGGTTTAAAGGCGAGAGTTTTAATTTGTCTTTCATTCTTTCAACGAATTTACGCTATGTATCTATTGTATTGTTTGTTCTCTATTCTACACCTAGAAGAGTACAGAGAAAACAAGACAAAGTCCTGTCCTTGCGGGCTAACAGTCTTGGGATGAACGTAGGGAGGTTCTACCTGTGAGCTAGACACCCAGCCCTATTTTATTTCTTATTTTGAAACAGGGTTTCACTAAGTTACTGAGGCTGTTCTTGAACCTGCAATCCTCCTGTGTGTCTGCCTCCCAAATAGTAGGATTATAGGGGTACACCGCCTCGCTGGCTGTTTTATGTTTTGTTTGTTTGTTTGTTTGCTGGGAGGCAGACACAGGCCTCTGCACTTTATGTACTTGTTTTACTGAAACCTCAGACTCATAAGGTGAGTGGTACAATTCCCATTCTACAGATAAAGAAATTGAGGTTTCTTTAAACTATCTGCTGGGGCTCCCAGGTCTTTCTACAGGACAGCTAACTAGTCTGATGTGTTCCTCAGTCCGCTAGGAAGAACGGAGCTGGAATTTGCATCTAAGTATTCTAGCAAATATCTTGATTTGTGAAGATGCCAGGTGCTCTGCATTCTAGAACAAGGATATGAGTCTTGAAAGCGCTCTAGAAATTCCAGACTACAAAATTATCTCTCCATATAGTTTTATGGCAGGAAAAAAAAAAAAGACACTGTGATTGGCAGGTTCCAGGATGATCAGCGAAATGACAGTTGTTTCCCAGCTCCAAAATGGCCTCTGCTGCAGTTTTCTGGCGTCCGAAGCACTGCGTGGTGACACAAGGGTCCTCCCGGGCCCCGGCCAGGTGCCAAAATGACCACCCGGGTCCCCGCCAAGCAACTCTACAGGCTCCAGGCCTCCCGAGCCAAGGCGGACAGCGGAGGAAAGGCAGGTAGCCGAGGGCGAGGGTCTGAAGCAAAAGGACAAGCAAAGCTTCACCTGCAGGAAGGTGTCACCGCGCCGCTCGCAGACACCTCTCTTTGGCCCATTTGTAAATCACCGCCTTAACTCCGCCCCCAAAGGCTCCTGGCAACCAACCCCCGGTGGTTACGCCGTGACGTCACTGTTGCTGGGCAGACTGGGAGCGCCTTCTGAGTCCTCACCTGCAAGATTTCGCAGGGAAGGTGGCGCCACGTGAAGATGCCAGGGAAATGGAAAGGAGGGGAGGAGGGGCGGGAAAAGAAGAGGAATGAAAAAATCTCAGGGTATTCCAGCCACACCTCTCCCATGCTGGATGGGAAGCGCACGCCAAAGTCCGTTCCCCGGTGGTTGGACAGCTCCATTGGGGAAATTCTCCTTTGTGTTGGGCTGAAGTCGGCCTTCGGGGTCTCCTATGCAGCCCTCACGGGGACCACAGTGCAGCCCCATTCCTCTTCCACGGGACAGCCCGTGGCATGGCCGTTGAAATCACCAATCAAGCCCGGCGTGGTGGCGCACGCTTGTGATCCCAGTACTTGGGAGGCTGAGATAGGAGGATCCCAGGTTCGAGGACAGCCTCAGCAAAGAGTGAGCTTTTCATCAACCTAGCAAGACCCTGTTTCAAAATAAAAATAAAAATAGGTTGGGGATGTAGCTCAGAGGTAGAATGCCCCTGGGTTCAAGCAACAGTCACACACACACACACACACACACACACACACACACACACGAATTCTCCACCCCCATGTTGGGGATTGAACCCAGTAGTGCTCTACCACTGAGCTACATTCCTAGCTGTTTTATTTATTTTATTTTGTCAGAAATGACCAGCTTGATCAACACCACGAGGTGGTTTCAACTGTTAGCCATATCTACATCGTGTTCCACACCCAGGAAAACCAGACATCCCTACGCCCCAGATTTCAGTTATGGGGCGACCCTGCTGGCTTCCTTTTGCTGGAGGGTCCCTCTCCCCTTACCATGCATACATGGACTTGGTCATCCAAGGGTCTTCTCGCCACAGCACCAGCAATCCACCTTGTTTCAGGAGATGAGAGGCATTTGAGGAAACGGAGGGGAGTAGGTGAGCCTCTCAGATCCCTGTGCTGTGGTGGCTACAAAGGCTGGGGCTGGAAAGGCCAGACTGCCCCGCCCTGGCCATGTGACCTGGACGAGTTACTTTACCTCCTTCGTTCCTCAATTTTCTCCTCCGTAAAACAAGGGTGATAATAGTTTAACATTTGTTTTACTATTGTGAAGGTTAAATGAGTTAATGAGTGTAAATTGATTAAAATAGTGGCACAAGGAAGCACTGGTAAGGTGGCTGGGTTTGTGGTTTGCATTTTTTCTAGAGATTCTGTGATTTCTCCAAAGTGTTGTTGGTTTGTTTTGTTTTGTGGTACTGGGGATTGAACCCAGGGGCATTCTACCTCCAAGCTACACCTCCAGCCCTATTTTTTATTCTTCATTTTGAAACAGGGTCTCACTAAATTGCAGAGGATGGACGCAAACCTACCCTCTTCCTGTGTCAGCCTCCCAAATACTGGGATTACAAGCGTGGGCCGCCGCCACGCCTGGCTTTTGTTTTGTTTTGTTTTTGTACTGGGGATTGAACCCAGGGGCATTCTACCTCCCAGGTATACCCCCATCCCTTTTTATTTTGAAACAGGATCTCCCTAAATTGCTGAGAATTTCACTAAATTACTGAAACTGAGCTGGGCGTGGTGGTGCATGCTGTAATCCCAGTACTTGGGAGTCTGACACAGGAGGATCGCAGGTTCGTGGCCAGCCTCGGCTACTTAGTGAGGACCTCCATAACTTAGTGAGACTGTTTCAAAATAAAGAATAAAAAATAAGGCTGGGGGTGTAGCTCAGAGATAGAATACCCCTGGGTTCCAGTACCGCAAAAAGGAAGGAAGGAAAGAAGGAAGGAAGGAAGGAAGGAAGGAAGGAAGGAAGGAAGGAAAGAAGGAAGGAAGGAAAGAAGGAAGGAAGGAAGGAAGGAATTACTACGGCTGGCCTCAAACCTGAGCTCCTCCTATCTTAGCCTCCCAAATTCTGGGATTACAGGCGTGGCTTTGGTAGGCTGGCTAGCTCCTGACCCTCTTTGCCCACCCCACCCGTCGCTCATTCCTCCACCCCATTCTGATCTCCTATCCAGTCTGTTTGACAGCTAGCCTGGGGCTGGACAATTCCAAGCACCATAGCACCCAAACCCTTCCCCAGGAGAGCACCTTCCGTGTAAATATGCATCCCTGAGGAAGAGCATCCCAGGATATCTTAGGCTCTGGAAGGAGAGAATTTCCACTAGAGAGGGAGTCAGGGATACACAGAGTTCCTTTTCCCATGGGAATTCCTCCTCCAACCTTGACTTTCACCCACACAGCTCCGAAGTAGTCAAACCCTGCTTGTGCCAAACTCTAGCTGCCTGGCAGGGAGAAAGAATAAGCAAATCCCAGGCTCAGGAGACTAGACTCTGTCCTTCTAGCCCTTTCTGCCGGTCTCAGGTGAAAGCAAGATGGATATCCCAGTCCTGCTCCTGCCCCTACTTCCCAATGTAATTTTTTTTCTTTCGTACTTGGAATTGAACCCAGTACAACCTCGGAGCAACACCCCCAGACCTTTTTCATTTTTTATTTTAGCAACAAGATCTTGCTAAATTGCTGAGGGCCAGCTGGGCATGGTGGTGCATGCTTGTAATCCCAGTACTTAGGAGGCTGAGACAGGGGAATTGCAGATTCACAGCCAGCCTCAGCAACTTAGTGAGGCCCTCAGCAACTTAGTGAGACCCTGTCTCAAAATAAAGAATAAAAATAGAGCTGGGGGTATAGCTCGGAGGTAGAATGCCCCTGGGTTCCATCCCCAGTATCACAATAAAGAAAGAGAAAAGAAAAGAAAAGAAAAGAAAAGAAAAGAAAAGAAAAGAAAAGAAAAGAAAAGAGGAAGAGAAAGAAAGCCAGGCGCGGTGGCGCATGCTTTTAATCCCAGTACTTGGGAGCTGAGACAGGAGGATCGCAGGTTCGTGGCCAGCCTCAGCGACTTAGTGAGGCCCTCCACAACTTAGTGAGAACCTGTTTCAAAATAAAGAATAAAAAGTAGGGCTGGGGGTGTAGCTTGGAGTAGAATGTTCCTGGGTTCAATACCCAGGACTGCAATAAAAAAACAAATTTAAATTAAATTAAAAAATAAATGCCAACAATATTTGCCCTCCCTTTGCTAATTTTGGGAGGTGAGAAGACTCAAGAAAACCTTGCAGATCCCATGAACAAGCCCCTTCTGAGGTCCAGCGAATGATCTGTCCCACTCATCAGCCCCTGGACACCCTCTCTGGGCTGGCCGCTGAGTGCGGGTGAGGGAGGAAGGCTCAGTACCAGGCAGCTGCTGCTCCATTGCCCCCAGGGGGTGGGGCAGGCAAACCCTGGTCATCCCCGGGGTCTGTAGCCCTTTTGTGTGGCAAGGGTGACGTGGGACTGTTTCTCAGGGCACAGCTGCGGCCGTGGCTGGGGTGGAGGCAGGGCCCCAGTCAGCACTGCCCTCCCACATCCCCCCTTCAGGCTTCTGGGGCTGGGGACATGCAGCCCCAGGGCCTGTGCTTGGCCTGAGCCCGCCACGGGGACTCTCTGTCCCCAGGAACAGTGGAGATGGCGGGTTTATTGAGCTTCTTTCTGTCCATCTGCGTCCTCACCGCCCTCCTCCAGCTGCCTTCCAGCTACGCAGGTAAGACTTGTCTATCCCTGCCCTGGGAGACCTGAGAACAGAGGGTAGCACCCCAGGGCTCCCCTCCTTCAACCACCCTCCAATGACTATGAGTTATCTTTTTTTTTTTTTTTTTTTTGGTGCTGGGGATTGAACCCAGAGGCATTCTACCTCCAAGCCACACCCCCAATCCCATTTTATATCTTATTTGGAAACAGGGTCTCATTAAGTTGCTGAGAGCCTTGCTAAGTTGCCAAGGCTGGCTTTGAACCTGAGATCCTCCTGTCTCAGCGTCCCAAGTACTGGGATTACAGGCCTGTGCCACCACGCCTGGCACGAGTTATCTTTCTAAATGGCGGATCTACTGACGTTGTTCCCCTCCTTAAAATCCTTTGTGGCGCTGGGTGCAGGGGCGCATGCCTGTGATCCTAGTACTTGGGAGGCTGACAGAAGAGGATCTCAGGTTCAAGGACAGTCTCAGTAATGTAGCTAGACTCTCAGTAATGTAGCTAGACTCTCCTTTTTTTCTTTTCTTTGTGTGTGTGTATGGGGGGGGCAAGACCTGGCCACACCTGGCCAAGACACTAATTCCAAATAAAAAATAAGCCAGGAGTGGTGGCGCACACCTGTAATCCCAGTACTTGGGAGGCTGAGACAGAAAGATCGCAGGTTCGAGGACAGCCTCAGCAATTAGTGAGACTCTCATCAACCTAGCGAGACCCTGTTTCAAAATAGAAATAAAAATAGGGCTGAGGGTGCAGCTCAGAGGTAGAATGCCCCCGGGCTCACTCCCCAGTACCACAATAAATAAATAAATAAAATAAAAGGGCTGGGGTGTAGCTCAGAAGTAGAACACCCCTGGGTTCAATCTCCAGTACCAAAAAATAAAAATAAAAAAT
>PVJS01012900.1:38514-43139 GCA_004027185.1 Glis glis
GCGCACATGCAGGCGGAGGGTGAGGCTGGCTCTGTGGTTGTGCTTTTCAGATCCCTTCTACTGGATCAACCCTAGCGTGCTGGTTCTCCTGGCCGTGCTGCCGGTGCTGCTCCTGCAGGCCTCGGTGGGCCTCCTCTTCCTCTGGCTGCAGCACCGACTGAGAGGTATGTGGCGCTCCTGGGCCCAGCCTCATCCCTCCCCGTCAGGAGCTGCCTCTCAGAACCAGGTCAGCTAGTGCTTATTTTTGAGAGTTCTGAGTTCAGAAACTCCAGAGTTTCCCAGCTTACGGAACATTCTCATATGGATGATAGGACCTTGTGTTTCCTCAAAGGTAAGTCCGACACACAGTAGCCCCATTTTACAGAGGAGATAACTGAGGCCAGGGGAGGGTCAGTGATGTCCACCCACTGACACAGGTTGTGAGCAGCAGAGCCCAGGCCCCGTGTGGTACCCAGCTTCATGCAGCTGGGGTAGTGAGCGTCAAAGCCAGGCAGGTCTACACTATTGGGAGGTGTTTTATAAAATTATTATTATTATTATTATTATTATCATTATTTAGTGTTGGGGATTGAACCTGAACCCAGGGGCATTCTACCTCCCCAAGCCCTTTTTATTTATTTATTTATTTATTTATTTATTTATTTATGGCACTGGGGATTGAACCCAGGGGCATTCTACCTCCAATCTACACCCCCAGCCCTATTTTTTATTCTTTATTTTGAAACAGGGTCTCACTCACTAAGTAACTGAGGCTGGCCGTGAACCCAGATCCTCCAAGTACTGGGATTACAAGCGTGGGCCACCACACCCAGCTTTATTTTTTATTTTGAAACAGAGTCTCACTAAGTTCCTGAGGTTGGTCTCAAACCTGCGATCCTCCTGTCTCAACCTCCCTCCCAAGTACTGGGATTACAGGCGTGCACCACCATGCGCAATGATTGGGATTGGTTTTAGATGCAGATTCTGAAGCGGAAGCTCCCACCGCACAGGATGTGATCAAAGCCGCTTTCCTGGGTCTTTTCCTGCAGCCCTGAGGCCTCCCATGCGGCTGTCGATGAAGCTCTCCTTTTGTGCCAGAGCTTCCAGTCCGTGCCTTCTCCCCAGGACCAAAGCTCAGACTTTCACCCTGCACCCCACCTGTCACTACGAGGGTACAGCCGCAAGGAGAGTTGGTTTTTGTTTTGCTTTGCTATACTGGCCATTGTACCCAGGGGCACGTCACCACCCAGCCATGGCCCCAACCCTTATTTTGAGACAGGGTCTCACTCAATTGCCAAGCCTAGCCTCAAACTTGCAATCCTCCTGCCTCGCCCTCCTGAGTAGATGGGACCACAGGTGTGTAACACTGTGCCCCGGAGACAGGAGGGTTTGGAGCATGTGAGTCTGAACAGGTATTAGTGTGATTAACAATGGGGTCTTTTCCGTCAGCTAGAATTCATCCCAGATGTTTAGATACCCATTTCTCCCACATGAAGAAAGCCTTTAGACCAGGTGTGTTGATGCATGCCTGTAATTCCTGTATTTGGGAGGCTGAGACAGGAGGATCACAGGTTTGAAGCCTCCACAATTTAGTGAGACCCTGTTTCCAATTTTTAAGAAGAAAGTAGGGCTGGTGGTGTAGCTCAGAGGTAGAATGCCCCTGGGTTCAATCCCCAGCACCACAAAAAAGAAAAGAAAAAAAAGCCTTCAGGCTGGGCTTGGTGGTATATACCTGTAATCCCAGTACTTGGGAAGCTGAGACAGGAGGATTATAGGTTCGAAGCTAGCCTCAGCAATTTACCAAGACCCTCAGCAGCCGGGTGTGGTGGTGCACACTTGTAATCCCGGTACTTGGGAGGTGGAGACCGGAGGATCCAGGTTCACGGTCAGCCTTAGCTACTTAGTGAGGCCCTCCACAACTTAGTGAGACCCTCTTTCAAAATAAAGAACAAAAAGTAGAGCTGAGGGTGAAGCCCAGAGGTAGAATGCCCCTGGGTTCAATCCCCAGCACAGCAAATAATCCTGCTGTTCGAGAAGGCTCTTTGCTTTTTCACTATTCAATCCAGATCACAGCCAGGGACACAGACAAACTCTTGGTTCCAAATCTAGTGCTCTTTTCACTATCCAACTACAGGTGTTCTCAGGCTGCAGAGAAATAGCCTGTACAAAGGGTCGGGGCGCTGGGCGTGGAGGGACCCCCATCTAGTGCCAAATAGGAACTAAAAACGTTGCCTTTTTCTATTTTAGGAAAACTTCGAGCGGAAATAGGTGAGTTCCAGGTACCCTCCCTCCCCAATTCCTCTGTTTTGGTCTTTTGGTATAAGTGAAATGGTCATTTTCTCAGACCATCTCTGCCTCTCCTAATACCCTTCCAGTTGGGAGATTCACTATTTAAAACAATAATCAAAGCTGGAAGTGATGGTGCGCACCTGTAATCCCAGTATTGGGGTGGCTGAGACAGGAGGATCACAGGTTTGAGGCTAGCCTTGGCAATTTAGCGAGATCCTGTTTCAACATTGAAAATATAATAGGAGCCAGGCGTGGTGGTGCACGCTTGTAATCCCAGTACTTTGGGAGGCGGAGACCGGAGGATCCGGGTTCCCGGCCAGCCTCAGCGCTCGCTCTCTCTCTCTCTGTCTCTCTCTCTCTCCTTAGTGAGGCCCTCCACAACTTCATAAGACCCGGTTTCAAAATAAAGTATAAAAAATTAGGGCCGGGGGTGTAGCGCGGAGGTAGAATGCCCCTGCGTTCAATCCCCAGTACCGCAAATAAATAAATAAATAAATAAATAAATAAATAAATAAATAAAATAAAATAGGGCTGGGGTGTAGCTCAGAGGTAGAATGCCCCTGGATTCAATCCCTAGTACCATAGCAAATAAAGAATTAAAAAATAAGCCAGGCGTGGTGGCGCACGCTTGTCATCCCAGTACTCCGGAGGCTGAGACAGGAGGATCACAGGTACGAAGCCAGCCTTAGCAATTTAGTGAGACCCTGTTTCCAAATAAAATATAAAATCGGGCTGGGGGTGTAGCTCAGAGGTAGAAGGCCCCCTGGGTTCCATCCCCAGTACCACCAAAAATAAAAAAATAAAATAAAAACTAAAGCCGGGCATGGTGGCGCACACTTGTAATCCCAGTACTTGGGAGGCTGAGACAGGAGGATCCCAGTTCGCAGCCAGCCTCAGCTACTTAGTGAGGCCCTCCGCAACTTAGTGAGACCCTGTTTCAAAATAAAGGATAAAAAATAGGGCTGGGGGTGTAGCTCAGAGGTAGAATACCCCTAGGTTCAATCTCCAGTACTGCAAAAAAAATTAAATAAATAAAAAAATAAAAACTATAACGCGGGGCGTGGTGGCGCACACTTGTAATCCCAGTACTTGGGAGGCTGAGACAGGAGGATCACAGATTCGTGGCCAGCCTCAGGTATTTAGTGAGATCCTCCACAATTTAGTGAGACCCAGTTTCAAAATAAAGAATAAAAAATAGGACTGGGGGTATAGCTTGGAGGTAGAATGCCCCTGGGTTAAATCCCCAGTACCTAAAAAAAGAAACTATAAAAAGCTGCAAATTGTAGTAAATCTCATGGCTCTTCCCTGCCTTCAGCCAGGGTAGAAGTAAAATCCTACAGCTTCCTTCCTCTATTGTGTGTGTCAGGACTAGAACCAACTTTTATCTTATTTTGTGGTACTGGGATTGAACACAGGGGCATTGTACCTCTGAGCTACAACCCAGCCCTATTTTATTTTGAAACACGGTCTCACTGTTGCTGAGGCTGGCTTTGAACCTGCAATCCTCCTGTCTCAGCCTCCCAAGTACTGGGATTACAAGCTTGCGCCACCACACCTGGCTTTTATTTATTTTGTGAGGTACCAATGACTGAGCCCAGCAGTGCTCTACCACTGAGCTACATCCCCAGCCCTTTTTATTTTTGAGACAGCATCTTGCTAAATTGCGTAGGCTGGCTTCAAACTTTTCATCCTCCTGCATCAGCCTCCCAAGTAGTGGGATTATAGGCATGCACCGCCACCCAGCTAGAACCAACTTTTAGTGGTTACATAACACTCAGAGGAGAAAGGACCACCCTTTGAGTGTCCTACTAAACCCATTTCTATGTATTGCTCTTTCAGAGAATCTCCACCGGACTTTTGGTAAGTGCAGGTGAATTCTGGACATCCCAGGTCCACTCGGTATTTCACTGGGGTTCGTCTTCCGGGGGAACAAGGACCTCTGGCTCCTGGTAGGTCCTCTCTCCTTTCTCTTTTTTCTTTCTTTGAATAAGTCATCATTTGCTTCTAGGATTGGTAAGATCATAGCAAATGCTTATATAACATGCGACAGGTTGGGCATGGTGGTGCACGCCTGTAATCCCAGTACTTGGGAGGCTGAGACAAGAGGATTGCAGGTTTGAAACCAGCCTCATCAATGTAGAGAGGCCCTCAGCAACCTAGTGAGACCCTGTTTCAAAATAAAAATAAAATAGGGCTGGGGTTGTAGCTCAGAGGTAGAATGCCCCTGGGTTCAATCTCCAGTGCCACAATAAATAAATTAATTAATTAATAAATTAATTAATTAATTAAAAAATAAGAAGGGCTGGGGGTGTAGCTCACAGGTAGAATGCCCCTAGGTTCAATCTCCAGTAAAACAC
>PVJS01012901.1:0-43036 GCA_004027185.1 Glis glis
TGTGTGTGTGTGTGTGTGTGTGTGTGTGTGTGTGTGTGTGGTGCTGGGGATGGAATCCAGGTGTCTTCTACCTCTAGGCTACACCTATTTTGAACCAAGGTCTTGCTAAGTTGTTGAGAGCCTCACTAAGTTGATGAGGCTGGCTTTGAACCTGCGATCCTCCTGTCTCAGCCTCCCAAGTACAGGCATGCATCATCACGCCCAGCTTGAACTCCAAAAATTCTATATTTGCTCTTGACATTGTCACTAACTTCCTAGGAGATAAGTTTCTAGAAAAGGAAAACTCAAAGTTGCCTCCCAATGGCAAAGCACAGACTAAGCCCAAATTCTTGATCCCTCACTCAGTATACAAATACACCCAGCTAGGCATGGTGGCACACACTTGTAATCCCAGTACTTTGGGAGGTGGAGACCGGAGGATCCGGGTTCGCGGCCAGCCTCAGCTCTCTCTCTCTGTCTCTCTCTGTCTCTCTCTGTCTCTCTGTCTCTCTCTGTCTCCCTCTCTCTCTCTCTCTCTCTCTCCCTCTCTCTCTCTACTTAGTGAGGCCCTCCTCAACTTCGTGAGACCTGGTTTCAAAATAAAGTATAAAAAATAGGGCAGGGGGTGTAGCTTGGAGGTAGAACGCCCCTGGATTCAATCCCCAGTACCGCAAAAAAAAACAACAACAAATACACCCACCAAGACTGCTTGTTTTATTCTGCTCTTGGTTCTGGGCACCCCGAATCCCACCATCTGTGAGTCTCACTGATGACATGGCCCACCCTTGGGCCCCTGACAGTACTATTGTTTCCCATTGGAAGATTCCCTGGTTGCATCCAAACCCGCTCCAACCAGACCCCCAGGCCTTCGCTTCCCTCCTTGCCTCTGCTCTTGCCTTTATTCATCCAAAGTTTATTGAACACCTACCAAAACTTGATGTCCTCACCATATTATTGAAGCACTCTCACCTCTAGTTCTCTGACCCCTCCAATCACTTTCTCCTCACTCACACCATCTCAGCCAACTGGCTCTACACAGTCCCTCAAATATGTAGGCCACATCATGGCCTTTGCAGTCCCCATTCCCTACACCCTGGCTTGATCTCTTACTTCCTTCAAGTTTCTGCTTAAATATTACCCTAACAGTGAGGGATCCTCTGACCCCTCAGAAAAAAAAATTAATATCCTCAATTCTCCTATCACCACTCTGTTTTGATTTTTTCTATAGCAATATTCACAGCAAATGTCTGACACATTTATGTGTTTATTGAATATCTCCCTGTCTCCACAAGAGGGTGAGTACTTCAAAGGCAGAGGTCTTTCTCTGCTTTGTTTATTGATCAGTTCTAAGTGTCTGGAACTGTACATGACTAGTAGGCACTCAATAAATATGTGTTGAAACAGCGAATGCTGTCAGCTAGCCACTCTCTTGCCTTAAGGAGTTTTCAGATGTGGGTGAGACCAGTCTAAGCTCCCCAGTGTCAAGACCCAGATTAGACTCCCCAAGTGTTCTCCTTGATGCCCTTCTCACTCATAACGTATTCTCCCTCTCTCATGACAGTGGAAGGGTGAAGTGATACCCAGAACTTCACTAACTCAAAAGAAACCTCTCCTCCTCCTCCTCCCCCTCCTCCTCCTCCTTCTCCTCCTCCTCCTCCTCCTCCTCCTCCTCCTCCTCCTCTCCTGTCTCTCTCTGTATCCATCAGCATTCTTGCAGCTATAATCTGAAGATTGACCACATAACTTAGAGGAAAGAAGATTTATTTTCTTACTGTTTCAGGTTCAGTCTATGTGAGGCCAGGAACCAAGGATCTCAGGGCATGGGGGTGGGAGGCAGAGAAAAGGAGAGCACGTGGACTGATCTCACATCATGAGGGCCAGAAGCAAGAGAGCTGGGGAAGGAAGAACCATGTATACAATCTCCAAGGCTGCACCCCCAGGCACCACCTCCTCCAGCCACACCCTACTGGCCTACTGGGTACCACCCAGGTAAACCATTACAACAGATAGATTTATCTGCTTCTGGGATTATAACCCTCATGACTCAATTATATCAACCCTGAATATTAATAAAAGAGCTCTTTAAGGGACATTTTCTCTCTCTCTGTCTTTTCTCTCTCTCTCTCTCTCTCTCTCTCTCTCTCTCTCTCTCGTGTGTGTGTGTGTGTGTGTGTGTTACTGGGGATTGGGGATTGAACTCAAGGGTGTTCTGAGCTACACCCCCAGCCCTATTTTATTTTTTTATTTTGAAACAGGGTCTTGCTAAGTTGCTGAGGCATGTACCACCATGCCCGGCTCTCCTTCCTTCTTTAACTTCCACTTTTTCTGCCCTCAAGACCTGCCAAAGTTGTTTCAAAATTATTTAGTATATCTTTCATGGGTGGGCTGGCACTTCACTTGGCCTGAGAGCATTGGCATCTATATTTTATTTTCTGGCCTCTGTAGCTTCATCTGACACAGAGAGTCCACTAACACACTGCTGCACAAATATTGTATCATTGAATGTTCACAGGGATTCTGCAATGCAAATGTTCTTATCTCCATTTTGATGATAAGGAAATAGGCTCAGAGAGTACTTCTTCTCTGGTCTCTCAGAATGGAAAAATTCTTACCAAGTACTTATCTCTCAGTTGCCCCCAGAGAGCTATGGGTATTGCTGTCTTCAGTCCCCCGAGAGGCCACTCCTAGATGGTGAGTCAGGGTCGTCAGAGTCAGATTGCTGTTTTTATTGCAAGGCTCTGCCTTCCATCCAGTCATTAGAAAGTCCTGTATTTGAGCCCAGCAGGGTGGCACATGCCTGCAACTTAGTGAAACCCTCAACAACTTAGCGAGACACTATTTCAAAATAAAAAATAAAAAGAGCTGGGGTGCATCTTGGAGGTATAATGCGCCTGGGTTCAATCCACAGTACCAAAAAAAAAAAAAAAAAGAAGAAGAAAGAAAAGAAAAACGAAAATCTACTCACAGCCAGGCAGAGCCCAAGAAGCTGTGGACCCTGGTCAGCTGGACCTCTTCTCTACCACTGCAGTAAGCAGCTTGGTGGGGAGATAAATGGATGTGATTACTGGCCTCAAATAAGGATTAGGGATTATCTGTGGATTTTCTCTGTCCTTGTGGTAGACACAATGGAGAGGGGAGGGACTGTGATTTCAAAACCCAAGGGAGGGGACTAAACACTTTCATGACTTGAATTATACTAAAGCTTGAGGGTCAGATGGATTTGGGCTTAAATCCAAGATCTGTGACCTTGGCCAAGTCACCTCTCCCTGAGCCCATTATTTTCCTCTACACATGAAAGTAGAGACATGTTTGTTCCTCCCCATCACAAGAGGATCATTCTCCAAAGTTCTGATCTGAAGATTTTTACACGCAACTGTAAAGCTCTACATTAATTACCTCTAAGCATTTTATCTTTTATTGCAACTCCTCAGCAACATTTTGAAACAGAAAACTGAATTACTACAAACAACAAAAACAAAATTGACAATGATGGCAGCCAACATTTACTGAGCTCTTCCCATATGCAAGCACTTTATGGGCATATTACCACTTAATCCTCTCCACAGTGCCAAGAGGAAGGCTCTATTTTATTCTCATTTTGCACCTGAAGAAACTTAGTTACATGTGGCTTGCCCAATGCCACAAAGTTAGCGAGGCCTAAAACTGGAGTCTAGGTTGCCCAAAGGCAATATTGAAATCTTTTCCTAAGTGCCTAAGTGCCACAACTGCATGTGGAATGATTTATGAAGCAAATGCTGACATGGATTTGAACTGGCTTCATGAGTGTTTCAGTTATCATTCTCGAAGAAAGGTTTTATTTGCTCACCAATCTGGAGATTTCTCTCCCCCCCCCTCCTTCTCTCTCTGTGTATGTTTGTGTGTGTGTGTGTGTGTGTGTGTGTGTGTGTGTGTGTTATATATTTGTATATACATTCCATTTTACACCAGTTCCAAGCAGGACTGGAAATCCTTAGGGCATCATGACAGGGAGCAGAGAGCAAAAATGAATAGAGAGAGGGGTCAGAGCCTGAGTCTGCAGCCGGGTGGAGCCTGGGACACACACACTGTACCCAGCCATGCCTCCAGGGACCCTTCCCCAGCAACCAAGTTCTACTCCTAACATGGCTGCCTCCAGTGCACAAAGTTTGGGGGCATTTTAAAACCAAACTACAACAATGAGACTAATCATTATGCAATCTAAATAGATTACTTTTATGAGCACTTATTGTACTTGTCTCTGAGTCCTTGTTTCTTCCTCTGTAAACCAGGGATAATAATTCTTCCCTTCAAGTAGCTGTTTCGAGGGTTGGATGAGATATATAATATGTGTTCAAGGATTAGAAGCTTTCCTTCTTTTCCCCTCAAAAGTTAATATAAATTGATTTCCAAAATTATGACAACTGGAATTTCAGAACATCAACAAGTATACGAAAGTAAGTCAGGTGAGCAATAGATGATGCTGGAAATTGTCTACCTAACACTCAGAGAATTACAGTGCTACAGTTCTTGAAATGCTGTGCATTGCACCGGCACTAGAGCTGATTGATATGAAAAGAGAGTGGAGAAGGCCTGATTCTCCCTATCTCAACAAACATGCATCGAGACACTTTCCCAGCACTGTGAGTAGGCGCTATGGTCTAAATGTGTCCCCCCAAACTTATGTGTTGGAACCCTAAACCCCAATGCAGCAGTGTTGGGAGGTGGGGCCTCTGGGGCAATGTTTAGGTTATGGGGTCCACCCTCATGAATGAACTAGTTCTATTAGTAAAAGGGGCTTGTGAGGATGAGTTCACTCTCTTCTGCTCTTCTGCCAGGTGAGGACATGTGTGCGTCTCATTTTCTCTTCACTTTCTGCCATTGAAGACACAGCCAGAAGGCCCTCGCCAGATGCCAGCTTGCTGACCTTGGACTTCCCAGTCCACAGGACTGTCAGAAAATGAACTTCTGCTCTTTTGTTTTTAACACTTTTGTTGGTACATTGTAATTATACATCATAGTGAGGTTCAGAGAGATGCAAACATTCATGTGCACAGAACTTGGTGTGTTTGCCTCTGGATCCACCCTGCCACCCACCCTTCCCCATACATATTAGTGATATTGGTAGTGATGCCTTCATATATGGACATAGCATTATTTGAACTGTTTCCTTCATCAGTTCTCCTTTTTCCCTCCCAGCTCCCTCCCCTAATCCCCTTCCACTATTCTACTGGTCTCTCTCCTCATTTATAAATTACCCATATTTAGGTATTATAGCAGCAAAAAAAAAAAAAAAACACCAGACTAAGACAGTGGGTTCAGAAATAAGCACAACAGACATGGTCCTTGCTCTCATAGATATTACATTCTAGTGAAAGAAACAGAAAATAAATAACAAATAAGTAAACAAGATGTTTCAAAGAGCAAGTGTTATCAAAAATAAAAGAAGGCAATTGTGTAACATTAACTCTGGGTGAGAAAAAGCTATTGTAGAGAACGTGGGCAGCTTGACCTTCTCTGAGAAGAAGCCATTCATACAGAGGCCTGAATATTGAGGACAGTCATCCTCGAAAATAGCTGTGACCCAGAGCTGAGAATGTCTGTTCAAGGAATGAAAAGAAACTCTGAGGTTGTCTCAGAGTGGGTATAACTGATACAAGTCATTCCTCTATGAGGTAGCCATTATCAGGATTCATGTGGATTTCCCAGAGGAGTATAGAGACAAAAGGTAGATTTTAGTTCCTGAGCCAAGACTGAGTTTCATTAGCATAGTGATCACCCTTTAAAACATAGAAACAAATGATGGCATATAATGTTATTACCTCATAATAGAGACCAACAGGACCAAAATCCAGGAGCCAAAAGACATAAAATGCATACAACAGAGGAAGCTCCAGCTTGCCTGGGTGTTGGCCTCCCAAGTGCCAATATGCTTTTCTGTATATGGGAGAGTAAAATTGCTAGAATTATTCAGCAATCATTTTGGAGAGCTAAATCCTAGCCTCCCCAAGATCCTCAGAGGTAGGGGGCAGTAAATTTTTACTTCTTATAGTCAACATCCTGAAGAGTTGTGTATGCTTGAAATAGAGTGATGCTTCTCCCCCTTTCTCTTGCTTGAATTATTGTAGATACCCCTAAACGAGATTCCCTGAATCCAGTTTCTTCCTCTTCAACAAATAGTCACTGAACACCTGCATTGGTCTAGGTTTTTTGCCAGATCTTAGAGAACAATAAGAATAAGCCCACAGGCATAGCACCCTCTTGGAGCTTCAGGCCCATGTCATTCCAGAATATTTCCAGTGTCAGGGAAAGCACTTTGCAAATTGTAAAGAACTGAACAGTGTTGCTACTGTGGGGATAATCAAGGTAGTGAGGACAATTGTTAAAGTGCAGCTCTTCCCTTTCAATGAATCTCCACTACCTATGAGAAAAAGGCATGATAGTCAAGTCCAAACCAATTACAGCCTAATTTCCCATATCCTACCCCCAACATTAGTCTTACACTCCATCCACATCAAGCCTCTAATGGTATCTTCATTTTTACACCCCAAGGCCCTTAAATGTTCTGTTTCCTCCATCTGAAATACTCTCCCACTTTTGTCTGCCTGTAACCGCCCACTTATTCCCATAAGGTTCAATTTTAGCATCTATAACCCTTTCCCCTAGGTACTGTTTATCTCTATCTCCCCTTATCTGGCAGCACTCTTGATCTCAGGCTTTTTTTTTTTGTACTGAAGATTTAACCCAGGGGGGGCATTCTACCTCTGAGCTATACCTCCAGCCCTTTTTATTTTGAAACAGGGTCTCAATAAGTTGCTGAGGCTGTCCTCGAACCTGTGATCCTTCTGCCTATGCCTCCTAAGTACTGGGATTACAGGTGTGTGCCATCATGCCTGGCAAGAGCTCAGGCTTTGAGTTAAATAAACTCAGGGTTAGTCCCAGTTCAACTATTTATGAGCTTCATGATCATGTCACCTAACTTTTTGAAGACTCAGTTTTCTCGGAGATAGGGATAGGAATAAGCAGGAATTATTAGTTGAGACAAAGTGTACGAAATGCTTAGTATAGTACCTGACACTCAACAAGTTGTAAATATTATTGAAAAGAGTTTCATTCAATTCTAATTCTAATTTTGACTCCACACTTACAACTAGATTAATGCTGATTATGAAAGTCACTACTGAGCATTTACCAAATTATATTATTATATATGTGTCTCCTACTAATATGAAACCTGGATGCCAGAAGCTATGTCTTAGTTCAAAATCCCCAGCATGCATCATAGTACCGAGAATAGTGTCACCACTTGTAAGTCATTTGACCTTAATCAACTCAGTTTGCCTCTTTTGGTCTCAATTGTTTTAGTTGTAAATTGGGAAGAATAATGCCTACCAGATAAGGTTGTAATAAACATCAAATAAGATCATGAATTTGAAAGCGCTTTGAATGGCATAGAGATGTGAATTGTTACGGTTTTGTCATCCAAGGTGAAAATAGGATGTTGTTCACCTCAACCATTTTACAATTATATATCTGTGACTCTCCCTACTTTGGTTTGGATGTGTCCCCCAAGGTTCATGTGTTGGAAACTTAATCCTCAATGCTTATGTTGGGAGGTGGGAACTTATGGGAGGTGTTTAGGTTATGAGGATTTCACTGGAATAACCAGATTGATGCTGACTATGAAAAAGCTTGAGGCTGGAAGTTCCATCTCGCTCTCTCCTTTCCCTCCTCTTCCCTTCCTCTTTCTCTTCCTCCTCCTCCTCCTCCTCCTCCTCCTCCTCCTCCTCCTCCTCCTCTTCCTTCTCCTTCTTCTCCTCTCTCTCTCTCCCTCTCGGATAATGCATCAAGAAGGCCCTCACCAGATGCCACTCCTCTATGCTATGTTGGATTATTGGATTCCCCAGCCACCTGAACCATGGGCCAATAAATTTCTGTCCATGATAAATTACCCAGTCTGTGGTATTCTGTTATAGTGGCACAAAACAGTCTAAGACCTTTTCCTTTCTTTCCATCTCTACCCTATGGAATATCCATGTGCCCCTCTTTTCTTAAACATTCTTATTTATACCTCATAGGTGATTCCAAAATAACCTGCACAATAGCTCTCTTTCCAAAGAGAGAAAAAAAAATGGATGTATTGGTGTAAGATCAGCTCTACTCAGAATCTTAACCATGGAGAATACTGCAGTGGTAAGATAGACATTATCCTTGCCCCAGTAGAGTTTCAATTCTTTTTGTGGGAAAGATAATAAAAATATACCCAGCCTTTTCACATCCCTGAGGTTTCACATCCTCAGATTCAACCAACTTCAGTTTGAACATATTTGGGGAGAATTGCATCTGTACAGAACATTTACAGACTTTTTTCCTTGTCATTATTTCCTAAACAACACAGTATAAGAATTTCTTACATAGCATTTACATTGTATTTGATATTATAAGTAATCTAGAGATGACTTAAAGAATATGAAAAGACATGCATGGGTCATATGATTTTAAAATATTTATTTATTTATACTGAAGATTGAATCCTAGAGCATTCTACCTCTGGGCTACATACCCAGCCTTTATATTTTGAAACAGGGTCTTGCTATGTTGCTGAGGGTCTCCCTAAGTTGCTGTGACTGGCCTCAAACCTGTGATCCTCCTGTCTCAGCCTCCCAAGTACTGGGATTATAGGTATGTGCCACTGCGCTCAGCCTATACTATTTTATATAAGGGATTTGAGCATTCTCAGATTTTGGTACCAGTGGGGAGTCCTGGATACTGAGTAATGACTATAATTTCAGAAAGTAATAAATACTAAAACCATTGAAGTGATATCACAGAGTAATTGGGGGAGAAAACATTAGGTAGATTGTTAGAGAGGGCCTCTTTGAGGAGGAGACATTTGAACTAACATCCAAATGTGGGTCAAAGTGATGAGGGTCTCAAGCAGAGAAAACAATGTTTTTAAATTTTATTTATTTATTTATTTATTTGCGGTACTGGGGATTGAACCCAGGGGCACTCTACCTCCAACTACACCCCCAGCCCTATTTTTTTTATTCTTTATTTTGAAACAGGGTCTCACTAAGTTGTGGAGAGACTCACTAAGTAGCTGACGCTGGCGGCAAACCCGGATCCTCCTGTCTCAGCCTCCCAAGTACTGGGATTACAAGCATGCGCCACCATGCACGGCTTACTTTTTTTTTTCATTTTAAAAGAAACTTGGCTTGTAATCCCAGTGCTTTGGGAGGCGGAGACCGGAGGATCCGGGTTCGCGGCCAGCCTCAGCTCTCTCGCTGTTCTCTCTGTCTCTCTCTCTCCCTGTCTCTTTCTCTCTCTCTCTCTCTCTCTCTCTCTCTACCTAGTGAGGCCCTCAGCAACTTCGTGAGACTCGGTTTCAAAATAAAGTATAAAAAATAGGACTGGGGGCATAGCGCGGAGGTAGAACGCCCCTGCGTTCAATCCCCGGTACTGAAGAAAAAAAAAAAGAAATTTGGTACAAAATGGAAGTCATGGGGGAGGGGTTCTGACTCAGAGGAGAGTTATTGGTGATAAGGTAGAGATGCTGCCATGTGAGGTTTTGCAGTCTGTGATAAAAATGTAAAACCCAAATGAGCAGTCACATGGAGAAAATGAAGTTACTCTGGGCTCCCCTATGCACATGTGCATTCGTTCAGCAGGTATAACAGAACATCTATTGTGTGTCAATCATCGTGCTAGGAGATGGAGATACAGAGAAAAATAAAATATGGATTTAGTTTTTATGAGCCTGGTAGCTGAGGATATGGATGCATACGTACTTATGATACAATGTGATAGGAAATCTAGTAGAGGGTTGTAAAAGCTGCAGGAGGCTAGAGGAGGAAATGACTGAGTGGGCCACAGGGACCAGGAAATTTTTCATCAAGAATGAAGACACTTTAATTTGCAGATTCAGCATAAGTAGTAAGGGGGGACATTGCAGCCAAAGGGAATGAACAGCAGGTGCTGAGGTACTGGGGTGAGTCTGTTCAGAATGAGTGGTCCTTTATCATGGAGGAAACACAGATGAAAAGGAGATACTGGGTCTTGCTGGTGAAGGACTTTAAATACCATATCTTTCAAAAGATCTCTCTGGAGCATGGTTGGTAACAGACAGGGATGAGGCACTAGAGGCAGTTAGACCAGTGAGCGAGTTTGCCACAGAACAAAGATCTACATTTGATTATTGGTCACAGAAATGGAGAGGGTGAGATATTTCCAAGGCAGGATGCCCTAGTGACAGACCCCTTAGGTCCCCAAACTTCAAGGCAGAGCTGGGAACCCCATGGCTCCCTCTTGATTTCACAGCCACCTTTGCTGGCGCCCTCTCTCGTCCCCGCCGCCAGCCCCCGCCTCTTTTCTCAGGAAGCTTGGGTCTCCCTGGGAGCCGGTCGGCCCTTGGGGGAGGCCTCTCGGCTCAGTGCCTTGCAGCTCCGCTGACATTCAGGGAGGACCGTGGAGGGGCTAGGCGCCCCCCTTCCCGTGCACTTGTGCTAACCCAGGCAGGAGCAAGCGCCTCGGCGGAGGAGTCAAGAAAGAGGGGGAGGGAAAGGCGCGCCAGAATCTGGGTCCTGGACGCCCTGGCCGGCCGCGGAGGAGCTGCAGCCTCCGACAGGTTCGTAGAACGCGCGCTAGGTCCCTGTTGCTGAGCCGCCGCCGCCTCCCGAGCAGGTTCACTGGACAGCCCCTAGCCATAGGCCCCGCGCTGCAGAGCTCCCTGAAGGCGGCTTCCTCCGACCTCTCCCTCTCGGCGGCTCTCAGCCGCCACCCGCTCTTCCGGGGCGAGGCGGAGGGCGCTACGCGTTCCTTCTCCCTTCAGCACCACCTCGGGGACAGCTCCCGGGCCCGCCGGGTCCTCCCCCGAGTCAGCACTGCGCCGCGGACAGCGGCCGTCCGGAGGCTCCTGCCTCTTTCGGTCGGGGTGCAGTACCACGGCCGCCGAGGACAGTCCCTCGCCCCGCCGGCTCCACTCCCCGCGTCAGCACCGCGGCGCGGACAGCTCCTGCCGCCAGCCAGCATCCTGACCAGCGACGAACAAAGCCGAAGGGCTGGGGCCTCCGGAGTTCCTCGAGGGTGGGTGGTTGCATCGATTGGGGATTTCGGCTTCTCCCAGAATGGTGGCAGGGGAGAGCTGGAGAGGGGGGCCTAGTCACAATCGCGCGTCTCGGGCATGAGTCTGCTGTGCACCAAGGCCTGGCAGTGCAATGGCGGGTCTCAGCTGGAAGTCGGAAAGAGGGTAGAAGGGGAGATAGGCACAGAGGGTCCTGGGCTCCCTTTGGGCTCGTTGGGCTTAGTTGGAGCTAGGAGGAAGTAGCGCGCCGCCCCCTCTTTCCTCCAGACCTCCACCTTAGCTCAAGACCCAGGACTTCGGAGAGACTAACCCAGATGCTCCTGGCTGGCTGGCAGCTGCAATCACTGACTCTGGCTGTCCCCGGAACATCCCTAGAAAGTGTGAGGCTGAGTTTCCGTGGGGGGAGGGGGCCGAGAAATCACCGGGAAGCCGCAGGAACGAACAGGACAGCTACACACTCCCCCTCCCTCTTGCCCAGGGTCCACCCCCACCTTCAGAGAAATCCCAGCCCGCAAGGAAGGGAGGGGCGGGGGAGGCGACCCGGGCAGCAGGTTGTGAATGCCGCTTAGCTCTGGGAGACTGCAATTAACAAGAAAAGAGATTGAGGGAGTTTGAGAAGCTGGGAGTTTCCCAAGCAGGGAAACCAGCTCCTAGGCAGGAAACCAAACGTGGAAAAGAAATCTTTTCTCTGAGAGCTAGAGGTAGGAGGGCCTCGGATCACGTGATCCTCTAGATCTCTGATGGTCTCCCTGGGAGACAGAGCCTAGGGGCCAGAGGTGATTCGCCCAAGGTCACTCAGCAATTTGGTAGAAGAGTTGGGCCTAAAACTCAGGCCGTTAACTCCTAGGACTGTTGTATAACACTCATGGAGAAATCTTATAAAATTCCAGATGTGAGAAGAGCAGAGTGATTCCCATTCTGAGTCCAATCTTAGCTCTGTCACTTACTAGCATACGACCTTGAGCAAGTCACCTCCTGAGACCATCTTCAACGATTAAAGGGAAGGACAAGATTAATAGTACCCACTGTGGTGATGACTTAATTAAATAGCTATGTAATGAACTTAGTGCAGAACCTGGTAATGGTGAATGCTCAAAACAAAAAAAAAAAGGTAGCTACCATTGCTGCTATTATTCCTTCTGTAAACATGTGCCAAGCACTGGCTGTGCACTGAAGGGGATGGAGAAGTGACCCAAGAGTGTCACAGACCAGGAAAGAAAGTGGAAAAGAAAACGCATGATTGCAATATGGTATGATGTGTCGAGGCTTGTAAAAGAAGGTTGTGGAATTTCAGAGGCAGGAGTGTTGAGCATGGAGAAGAGAGGAAAAGGGCCTAAGACAGATGAAGCTGTGTGTGAAGGAACAGAGGTGTGAAATCACAGCCACCAGGATGATGTCACCACGCCAAAGGTTCTCAGGATGGGAACTCTGAAATGAGAGTAAAGAGGAAGGCTAAAGCTAGTCCCCCAAGGGCCTTTTATGATGGAATATTGCAAACATATTTGAAAAATAGAAAGAATAGTACAATAAACACCCACATAGTCATCATCCAACTTCAGCAGTTGGCCAATTTGTTTCATCTATACCCAGACCCACTCTCATAACACATGTCCACAACCGCTCTGATCACACACATGCTGAGTTATTTCAAAACAAACCCAAAATATCATACAAGACATATCATTTCATGCAGAAAGATTTTAACATCAATAACAACTTCTGCCAGTCAGATGCTATACCACCTTGGAAGTCTCTAACTCAGATCATAACCTTCCCTCCTACTTGTGAAATTAGCTTGGGATGAGATCAATTTAGAGGTATTATATTACCTAGGTTTAGTTGAATTGCAATATGTGGAATCCCAAAAGGACTTGGTGAGTCTCTATTCTTCCTTTAAGACACTTATTCATTGAGTGGCTATTCTGTGTCAGGCACTGTTCCAGGTGCTGGTGACACAGCAGAACAAGACACCTCCAGTCTCCAATCTCCTGGGGCTTACAGATTCACCGTAGACACCATCGTTAATAACAATTCAAAGGCAAATACGGCAATATATAAACAGACAGACAGATAGGGACAGCCTGTTTGAAATGGTGATATGGAACTGAGGTCCGAAAAACAAGGAATGAGTGAGTCATGTGAGGCAGTGGGGAAGAATATTCCAGGCAGAAGAATTATCTCTGGCAGAGGCCCTAATGTAAGACTGGACTGTTTGAGGACAGGCAGAAGGCCAAGTGTGGCTGGAGCGGAGTGAGTGAGCAGGGGAGTGGCAGCAGATGAGGGAGGGAGGGGGTGGGATTAGTTCATGCAGAGCCTCATTCCATGGTTGAAATTTTGGATTTTATTCAAAACACAATGGATTGTTGCCAGATGGTTTGAAGCAGGAGAGTGATAAAAACTGGTTTTGTTTTTTAAAATACGCTTCTGCTTGCTGCATGGAGAATGGATGCTATGAGGACGAGGGACTGGGCTCAGAGGCAGCAAAGGAGGGTAAGACACAGCCTTCTCTACCTTGAGCTGCTTACCATTCAACAGAGGAGACAATATACAAGCAAGAACACCAGCACCCTGTGGGGAGGACTGCCCAGGGCAGGGCTATGTAAAGTCTTTGTGGGAACCCAAAGCTGGGAAGAATTAACTCAGCATGGGGGGCATCAGTAATGGAGAAGGCTTCAGGGAAGTGGGCAATGGATGTAGAATTATACCTGGAAAATGAGAATTGTAGGGATGGTGCACAGACCGTCAGAGAGGCAGCAACGGTAGCAGTGGAGTGCACCACCCAGGAGCCAGGCTGCCTGGCTTAGAACTCCAGCCCTGCCACTGAGTAACTGTGTGGGTTTAGGCAAGTTCTTTACTTCTGTGTGCCTTCGTGTCCTCACCCTTACAATGGAAATAGTGAGAATCCAAATCCTTATTTCAAGGGGGTTTCTGTGAGGATTAAGCAAGTTAAAGTTGGTGAAGCACTCAGATGGTCCTGGCACTTAGAAAGTGCCATATGATCGTGCTAAATAAAAATGTGGCAAAATGGGGATGGGAGGGCAGGAAGCATTTACCAAGGCATGTCAGCTGGAGCCCAGTTGAGAGGAACTTGGAATCTCAGGCCAGAGAAGCCCATCTTGTTCCAGAGGCAATAAGGGGCCACCAGAATCTTTTAAGGAAGGAGGTTAAAAGTAGAGAGTAAGCCAGCCATGTTAGTACACACCTGTAATCCCAGTTCTTGGGAGGTTGAGACAGGAGGATCTCAGGCTTAAGGCCAGTGCCAGGTAACTTAGACCCTGTTTCAAAATAAAAAGTAAATAAGGCTGGGGTGTAGCTTAGAAGTAGAACTGGGTTCAATTCTCAGTACCACACACAAAAATGTAGAAACTAAGCTAAAACCCAAAGGCCAGAGAGAGAACAGTTACTTATCCACAGCCAATCAGACAGGATTTTGTTATTCATCTACCCTATTGATCCAATATCTGTAGGATATATTTTGTTCTACCATTGCATCCTCGGTGTCTAGGATATTCTCAGTAAATATTTGTGGAATACATTGCTAAATTAGTGCCCAAATAGAACAGGAAACATCAGAAACCTTGAATCCTCAAGAAGGTCAATGTGTTTGGGCCAGTGCAGAAACCACTCTGAGGAAAATAGATCCGACATGTACAGTTGTTGTCTTGGGGATGCAAAGCCCATCCAAATTCCAGGTTCTCTTGTAACAAAAGAAACCACTGCCCACACTTCCCCTACCACGTCTTCCCGCACATCCACAACAAGCATTGCTGCATAGAGTTCAGAAGTTAATCTTGGTAAGTGCCTGGAAGATGAAAACTGTTCCCCTGGCATTCAGTATGGTAATTGTCAACGCAGAGAAAATGCATCTTGACATTCGCAAGAGGGAGGTCTTTGTGTTCCACAAAAACTAGCCATTAGAATTCCTGTCTCTGACTCCCCAGGACGCTGTGACAGCCAGGCAGGCATGTAGAGTCTTGCAGTTCAAGCAGCAGATGGCAAGAGGAGCTCAGCTCCAGCTCTCCTTGCTGAATGCTACTCAGAGCAGGGAACTGGGCCAGACACTTCTCCAACAGGAGACAGCCCCAGCCCAGGCACTTCCTACCTCTTGGGTAAATCCCATCATTTCTCTGAACTTCAAGTTCATTCTCCGTAAAATGAGGATAATACTGCCAGGCCTCACTAGGTCATTTTGTCTAGTGACAGAATATGTGCAAATATGCCTTCTATTCTGTCAATTATATTGCGGGGTTAGAATTATCATTCCATTTCCCAATTATGGAAACTAAAGCCTGGGGAATGGTTCACTGAGTCATCAGCACTTGTTGAGCACCCACTATGAGCTGATACCTGTTTCCAGAGCTGGAGAGACTATGAAGAATAAGACAGACAAGGGCTATGGTTTCACAGACCTCAAGTTCTAGTGGAGAGACAAAAGAAAACTAGCAAGCAAACAAAATAATTTTTTGTGTGTGGTACTGAGGATTGAACCCAGGGGCATTCTACTTCTAAGCTATACCTGTAGCCCTTTCCAGTTTTCATTTTAAAACAGGGTCTCATTAAGTTACCTCATGCTGGCCTCCAACCTGCAATCCTCCTGTCTCAGCCTCCCAAGTAGTGGGATTACAGGCATGCACTATTGCACCTGGCTCACATAATAATTTTACCAAGTTCTATATATGCTAAGAGGTGAACAAGAGAGAGATGGCAAGGAGGATGATGGCTGTTTAAATAAGTTTATCCAGGGAGCTGGGCATGGTGGTGCATGCCTGTAATCCCAGTTCTTGGGAGGCTGAGACAGGAGGATCACAGGTTCTAGGCTGGCCTCAGTAATTTAGGGAGACCTTGTTTCAATATAAAAAGATAACAAAGAGCTGGGGATATATCTTGGAGGTAGAATGCCCCTAGGTTCAATTCCCAGTACCAAAAAATAAAATTAGAGCTGGGTGTGGTAACGCACGCTTGTAATCCCAGTACTTGGAAGGCTGAGACTGGAGAATTCGGGTTCGCGGCCAGCCTCAGCTACTTAGTGAGGCCTCTACAACTTAGCAAGACCCTGTTTCAAAATAAAGAATAAAAAATAGGGCTGGGTGTGTAGCTCGGAGGTAGAATGCCCCTAGGTTCAATCCCCAATACTGCAAAAAAAAAAACCCAATAAATAAAATAAAATTAGAAAAATAAGGTATCCAGGGAAGACTTGGAGAAAATCATTGATGCTGACATCCCGTGATGAGAAGAGGTTGGTTCTGGGTCAGAGATCCATGCAGAGGGAATAGAAAGTACAGATGCCCTGGGACAGGAAAAAGCCTGATAATGTTGCAGGATAGAAATGAAAGGAGCAACAGCGAGAGTGGTGGATGATAAGGACAGAGAGTTTGCAGGGACCGGTCGGATGGGGCCTTGAAGACTGTGTGAGGCAGAGGGGTGGTGTCATCTAAACTGTGGTGGAGCCTCAGTCACGCAGCCAGTAAGGAACTAGATGGGGGGACGTCCACATCAGAGCGATCCCCTGGATCTTCCCTCAGGTACTGCTAGCGCTAGTGCAAGTCAGCCAAAGGACAGGCCAATCTATGCCTCTGCAAGGATTCACCTCCTAGAAAATAAATCCATCAGCCCGCAGATTGCTGGTGGGACCACAGTGCCTTGCCAGCAGCTCCTCATCCCAATGAGACTGGAGGGGAAGGAAGAAGGCTTAAGGCCAGCAGAGGAGGGGGTGAGGCCAATAAGAGAGGCACCTGTCCCACATGTAAAATTTAAGGAGGTGCTTAAGAACTCAGCCATTGAGATACATATGTTATGCAATTTCTTAAAAACTAAAATTAATGCAAAAAATCTATGATGAATAAAACACCAAAATTTGTAATAATGATGGGACACAAAAGAACTGGGATTAGGGTGAGACAAATGGAATAAGTCATGTATGAGCAAAATCTAGTCCTGCCTGGTCCTGGCCTCTTGCTCAATGGCAGGGACACCACCTGGGCCAGGCTCTGTTCCCACTCAGAGCTGGCTTCAAGAGCCAGTCTGCTTATGATAAAATGAGAGTAAGAAATAGTTCCTACTATGGGCCTCAGAGACCACTGCCTGCATCCTCTGTGGAGACAGAATGCTAAAGCAGAGACCACCCAAAGGAGGTAATATGGGGCCTGCAACTCCAGGAACTGTATAATGTCAAGATGGCCTGAGTTCAGCCATCCCTTGTATGCTGTGGGACCCAGAGTAAGGAGCATTACCTCTATGCCTCAATTTTCCCATCTCTGAACTCAGGTCTGATAAAAAAAAATAGTCCCCAGAGCCAGGCACGATGGCACATATCAGTAATACCAGTACTTGGGAGACTAGGGAGGCTGAGACATGAGGACTGAAAGTTCCAGGCCAGTGGTAATTTAGCGAGACCCTGTTTCTTTTTCTTTTCTCTCTCTCTCTCTCCCTGTCTCTCCCTCCCTCTCTCTCTCTCTCTCTCTCTCTCTCTCTCTCTCTCTCGATACTGGGGATTGAACTCAGGGGCATTCTAACTCAGAGCTACACCATAACCCTTTTTTATTTTGAAACGGCCTTGCTTGCTAAATTACTGAGCATCTCACTAAGTCGCTGAGGCTGGCCTTGAACCTGTGATATTTTTGTTTCAGCCTCCTAGTATTGGGATTACAGGCATGTGACACTGCACCCAGCTGGAGACCCTGTTTCAAAATAAAAAACAAAATATGGCCAGAGGTCTAGCTCAGAGATAGAGCTCCCCTGGGTTCAATCCCCAATAACACAAACACACACACACACACACACACACAAACACACATACACACACACCATCTAAAGTCCTCTAACACCTGGCAACTTGCAGTGTGGTCCACTAACCAGCAGCAGCAGCAGCAGCAGCAGCAGCAGCATCCCCTTGGAGTTTATTAGAAGTTCAGAATCTCAGCTGCAATACAGATCTATTGAATGAGAATCTGCATTTTAACAGGAGCCCCTGGTGATTGGCACACACATAAAATTTTAGAAGCTGTTCAATTCTTGGCACAAAAAAGATGCTCATTAAATGTTAGTGCTGCTTGCCTACCCACTGAGCCCTCAGTTAGATCCTGACTTCTGACAGGAAAAACTCAAGGCAGAAAGAAGAGCTCCTGAGATGGGTACCTCATTAAATCTTAAATGCTCAAGTTATGAAGCCAGGTAGTCTGACCAAGCTCTTTCTACACTTCTGCATATGGTCCTCTATTGTGTTCATCTGTAAAATGGGAGTAATAACACGGGTGGCTTATATAGTTGTTGTGAAGATGAACCAAGATGACATTAAGAAAACACTCAGCAGAATGCTTAGCACATAGTAAACATTCAATAAACACTTGCTGTTGTTGCTGATGGTGGCAATGATAATTCAAGAAATTGTTACTGAGCAAGCCCATGTGATAAAATGGAATAGATAACATTTGTATAGCTCTTTGCTATTATAAGTTACTTTATTATACCATTTCAACTGTCAAATATCCATTTTACAGAGAAAAAAGACTCAGGGGTGAAGTAACTTGTCTAAGTTAATCAGGATTGTCATTCCTGGAGTCTGACACTAAAATTGGTGTCAGCAGTGGGATATCCAACCAATAACCATGGAAAAGATCAGCCATGGAATACGATAACATTAGACTCTAGATAGTGTATTTTTCAACCTTTTCTTTTCATAGAAGGGGAAACTGAAACCCGTGGATGGGTAGAGGCTTATTCAAGGTCACTTAGAGCATCAGTCATGAGGACAGAGACCAGCTCCCAAGGGTCCAGTCCAGAATCCTCCACAGGGGCCAGAACCACCTTTCTCACCTGATTGGTCAGATCTAGAGGTCAGGTGACATTCCAGCTCCACAGCCCCTTCCAGCCCAATCAGAGGAGAAGAGTGCAGAGGGCGGTGTTGCCAAGGCAAGGGCTGAAAGGCTGCTAGGACACCATTTAGGAGCTGTGTCTCAGCTGCTGAGGCTAGGGCTGAGACCAGAACCTGCCATCACAGTGACTTTCCATGGGGGCCAGGAGAGGACCTCCTGGCCCCCGTGAGGCAGCCAATGGGAGGGTGAGTCAGCCAATGGGAGGGCTAGCTCTGATAGTGTTTCCCCAGTCACCGCTCCACCCAGGCCAGGGGGCTGAGTCTCTTCTCCCTCAACTCCACGCTTCATCAGGCCCCAAGTTCTGCTTCCTACGCCTCCTATCTTTGCTACTTCCCAAAGCCACTGCCTTAGTGTATCTCTCCCTGTCTGTGGCCTCGCAATAGGATCACAAGATCCTCACCTTCACAGTCCATTCTCCTCCCCAAACCTCTCTCCCCTCATAAGGAGCTCTCCAGGGGCACAAGGCTGAGCCTCTCAATGGCTCTCCATCACCCTCCACACCTCGAAGGCCCCTCATAAAAAGGCCCTGACAACCTGCCAGTTTCATCTTTTACCCCAAGGGTCCAGCCAAAACACATTCCTCCAAGATCCCTGAGCAGAACATACTCCCTCCATGCCTTTATAGATGTTGGTCCGTTTGCCTGGAAAGGCCTCTTGCTCCACTGTCTGCTTGGCCTCCTCTGCTCCTCAGCCCAAACTCACCTTCTCAGAAAAGCCCTTCCTGCTGCTCCTGGTAGAGCAAAGCAGTGAAGTACCTCTGACAAACCTGCATTCGAGTGGGACTTCACCTGCATTTTAATTATCTGCTCTTCAGTTTGTGTCCCTGCTAGACTGTGGGCTATTTACATCCTGTTCCTGGAGCAAAACCGAAGACCTGGGTTCTAACCGTGCAAAATCAAGTCTTTGTTGAGCCTCCTTGCCATCCTCTATTCAATGGGAGCTATGACATTGGTCTTGCCAGGCTAGCAAGAGTGTAAAGGGCTGGGTACATAGTTGATACACCAAAAGTGGGCCCTCACCCGCACAGCTAGAGCAACTGACGATGCGAGGGAGCTCTAGAGAGTAGAGCCCCACTTGAGTGTAAGTCATAATCATTCTGAGAGTTAAGGCGTTTGATTCCCACAAGCCTCTAGAATGACCTAAGTCATCCTGGCATGCTCTCATTCCATCCTTCATCCATTCGACAAAAGTTTTCTAGGCACCTACTATGTGCCAGGAAATACCTGCTATGTGCCAACAATGTAGTAACTATTTGGGACTCAGCAGTGGGTTGACATTAAACACTTAGCAGCACCACCTACTTTTCTTTCCTCACCTTCTCAAAAGCCAGCTTCCTGACCCTGCACACAGGTGGCCTTGAATGAGGACAGGGAAGCTGCTATTTTCTCTGAGATGCCTATTCCCTGTGCAGACAGCAGGCTCCACCCCACATTCGCTTACTCCCCAGCTCCCTACCTCAGCCCATCAGAAAACAGTAACTCTGGCCGGGCACAGTGGCGCACACCTATAATCCTAGTTTGGGGAGGCTGAGACAGGAGGACCACAGGTTTGAGACCAGCCTCAGCAACTTAGTGAGGCTCTCAGCAACCTAGTGAGACCCTGTTTCAAAACAAATAATAAAAAGGGCTGGGGGTGTAGCTCGGAGGTAGAATGCCCATGGGTTCAATCCCTAGTACAAAAAAATAAAATAAAATAAATAAACCAGAAACTCTGCCCTGTTTCAAATCTAGTTGTGAATTTTAAAATCTAATGTTGTCAGCTCCCCTAGAGCAGGAATCGTGCTTGTCCTCTTCAGTGCTGTGTCACCAGCATTTAGAAATGGCCTGGCACAATCATTCACTTTGTTACTTATTCATTCATTCACTCACTCACTCAACAGATACTTATCAAGTCCAGCTAAGGTCTAGGCTACAGGGAGCAGCCAGTTCCTGCCTCAGGGAGCTGCTATTCTGGCAGTGGGATTAGGGATTTGGGGGTTGTGTGGGATGTTTTAATGCCATAGAGAAAGTTACGCATGGTCACACAGTTGAGACTGAGGGGTCAGATTGCTGTTATCCAAAGTGGTCCCGAAGACTGCTGCTAAAATAAAAGGATTAGAGCTGGCTATCTCTGTCAGAAGCCCTGGTGCACTCCAGAATGCCTCCATGATCTGGGAAGCTCTTCATTCTTCTGAACCTCAGTCCCCATGTATGTAAAAAAAGATAGCAATCCCTGTTCTCTGGGGCCACCATGAGCAGGATTGTGGTTATTGGAAAGAAGAAGAAATAGGGGAGGAAGTGACAGATTGTATTTGGGGAAGGGGAGTCAACAAACATTCCAGGCCTCTCTATCACCTAGACCTTGGTGCTTGGCCAAGACAGGCCCTGGCTGCAAAAGAGAGCAGGAGCTGGGTGGAACGAGGGAGAGAGTTGTGGGTTTGGATCCTAGCTCCGCACTTACCCCCATGTGACCTTGACCAGATGGTCTCATCCTCTCTGCACCTGTACTCCCATCTGTAAAATGGGGATAAAACATTGACTTCACTAATCCTCAATGTGTGAAAGCAAATCTAGAAAACTTGTGGAGTGATGCTCAGTCGACAAATGTTGACTGTGTACCTACATTCTGCCAGACTTTGGGCAAGGTCTGAAAATAGTCATGTGAAAGTCAACCCTTGCCTCTTAAGGAATGCTTGGTGCTCCCTAGAATAAAGCAGAAGAATGTAACTAAAACTTGAGAGGCTACAATAGAATAGAAATCTTCACAGACATGGTCTTATTAAACAATAATAGCAAGCATTTATATCACTTAATGTAGGAGGTTGGTACTATTAGAAGCCCTATTTTACAGATGAGAAAACTGAGACTCAGAGAGATGTAATGGATGTCCCTAGAACCAGAAATGAAAACCATATATGACTGACAACAAAGCCTGTCCATTAACATTGATCAGAGTCCACATTTCTGTCCATATTTAGTGTGGCCAGTGCACGATCCAAGCATTGCTTGAAGCAATGGGTAAGGGAGCACCTGCTATTAGATTAGGTGAGGTGGGGCCAGGTGTTGGGGTTGATGCCAGACAGGACCCCATCCTACTGGGATCCTTTTGCCCAGACACTCTGCTCGATTCCTTTGCTAGAATCAAGAGAAGTCCACTGGGTGGCCTCCAGAGAGGTAAAGCCATGCCTTCATTGGCACCTGGAGCCCCCTGCCCATTCCAGAAGCCAACTCCCCCATAAGCTCTCTCATAATCCTCCAAATCCTCTCTCCTTCTCCAGGAAATTGTGCCTCTCTGACATGCTATCTGCTTTGCTCACTGACTGAAGGTTCCTGCATCCCAGTTCCACCAGGAAGCAAAGGTAAGGGTACTGCCCAGGTTATACCGGGGGGGGGGTTCAGACAGCCCCCACCCTTGGGGCTCTGATGAGAAGGTCATGATGACATTCCCCCTCGGTGATGACCAAAGACTCTTCTAAGTTGAGATGATATGGATCAATTGGGTGATATGGCGGAATGGCGTTAGACTGCATCTTCAGAGCTTTTTACAACAGAGAAGCGCACTATCTGGTGCATTATCCTATTCCATGCTTCTCCCACCCCCCCAAAAAAAAAACTGAAGTGGATATTATCCCCAGTTACAGGTGAGAAAACTGAAGCTCAGAGGGAGAAAGGACTTTCCTAAAGACACAGCTGGTAGGTGGCTAAGGCTGAATCCCAACCTACTTTTTCTCGTCAGTAGCCCAGTGGCCTATGTCCATTGTAGGTGCTTGGTATGTGTTTGATGAATGAATGAATGAGCTAACTGATGAATTGCCCAAAATGAATAGCAAGGCAGGGCTGGGCTACAACCTGGATTTCCAGTCACAGCCAAGTCCTGTGCTGTTTCTGCTGAATCACAGTTTTCTGCACTACTGAGTTCAACACCCCTATCCTCTCTCCCACCCCATCCCAGAATCTGAAGCATGTTGGGTGTAGTGTCCATTATCTCTGCTATGGACAGAAGGACAAAGAGTAGAACAGTCAACCTCAGCCCCTCTTCCAGGTGGCTGGCCAAGCTCGAATCATATCCAGTGTCCCTTCATACACATAGTCTCTTCCCCACCACCCACTACCAGTAATCCAATGTGCATAGTTGTAAACTTGTTTCTTTAAATAAACAGTCTTGAGTTTCATACCAAATAGTCTTTTAAGAAGAGGAACGTCTCCAGGCCACCTCGTATTTAGCATACAGTGAGCCACATATTTGCACAGAGAGAGTGTCTGTGGATATAGAGATCACTTGATCGCTATAGATATTGCTCATCCAGATGGAAGCTATTTATGATGCTGAGTCATTTGCAGAGAATGCCACTGAGGAATTCCAGGCTGGGCTCTGAGCCCCAGCATCACAGACCTCATGGCTCTCTGCCTCACCGTCACTTTTCATGTGTGTGTGTGTGTGTGTGTGTGTGTGTGTGTGTGTGAGAGAGAGAGAGAGAGAGAGAGAGAGAGAGAGAGGGAGAGAGACAGAGACAGAGACAAAGACAAGGACAGAGAGACAGAGACAGAGATCCCCATCGCAGTACAGGACATACTGGTTACAAGAAATGGAGACATTCTCATAACCAGTTCCTATTTCATGTCTTTGTCCTACATCCAGACCATTCTACCCTTACAGATCAGCTAATCCAATTCCTTCACTGTGTAGGAAAGAGAACTGCAATCCAGAGAAGAGTAGAGATTTGCCAGTGTCACACAGAGCTGGTATCAAATCTTCTGATTACTGTCTGGGGCTCTTTCCACTCCCCCAGCCACCTTCTTTAGTTTTATTTCTGAAGTCCTGGCATTTCATCTCTTTGAGGAGCTTCCTGTCCTCTGCAAACTTGGAGATGTCACTCTCCTCCAGGACAGGATCTGGGTCCTGCTTGTTTTGGGAACCCTCACATTTAGTGAAGGGTTTGCATATACTGGGTGCTTAGTGGATATACACTGAGCATTATGTAAAACCAAACTCAAAATCAATTCCAGGGGAACCCTAGCTCTCCATTTGAAAAAGCGCCCATTTATCTCCACCCTCTTGTCTTCAAGCCAGTTCTCTATCTAGGCAAAAAATAGATTCCCTCCCACTCACCACCCACTTCTGCCCAATTCTATAATGAATCAATTTTATTAATAGGCTTTGGGATAGAAACTTGACAAAGGCTTTTTGTGAAACTCACCCTTTATCTTCCCATATAGTTCACTTCTCAAAGAACTTTAATAAGCTAGTCAGGTGGGATTTGGCCTTACATAAAATATTCATTAATTCACTTTTCTCTCCATATACAATGTGTTTGTTTAAGCATTAAGTGGCATTCTCCCCTTTATTATATATTCTACTCGGTTATTCCAAGAGATAGTGGGATGAGATGCAAAGAGCACAGGCTTTGGAATTGGGGCTGGGTTAAATTCTAGCTGGTTACCTAATCGGTTCTGCATCCACACTGGTTGTACAGAGATCTGTGTAATTTAATTATCATAGAGAATTAAATGAGATGATGTCTGGCATATAGGAAGTGTTCAGGGAAAGTTTGTGAATAAATGTATGAACGATTGGCTCCAGAGCCATATGAACCAGATCCTAAAAGGTGAGAGAGTAACTGACTGTGATCTGAGGTGTTAGGGTCATACACCACCAGGAGGGAGATTTGGGAAGTCTTGGGAAGCCAACCCAAAAGAGTAGGCTGCTAGTTAAGCTGGTTACAAGCCAGAAAAGGAGTTTTTTCCCCCTCTTGCAAGGGATTCTCTCAGCTCAAGGAAAAGTTTGAGTCTGAAATCTAAGTGCAAAAACAAAAATACTCCTTGAGAGTCAAAAGTGTCTTGTTAACTGTCGGATTCTACCTTTCTCCCAACTGTCACCTGACTAAGGGTAGTATGGCGTAGGCATAGAGGTACACGGTAAGTATGCATTGAGTTGAGTTGAGTTGACTGGCTTGGTTTGGCCTTAGTAGTGTTGACCTGATTGACTTGCTCTGAATTGGCATGAATAGTTTGGCATTTAGGAATGGACCCAACTCTCAGACCTACCAAGGGAAAAGCTTTCTGGAACTTGAGCTTAGCTAAGACCTGGCCCCATAGCACAGAGGAGACCCCAAGGGTGATGTCTGGGGATATTTGGTCGCCTTCCAAAGATAGAGACATCACAGAGAGGACCAGAATTATAGCCAGGACTGAGGGGAAAGGATAACAGTCTTGTCTTAGTGAGTACCAGAAGGCAAAAGACCACTTGGGAATTTTTCAAACTTACTGGAATTCTGCCAAAATCTTTGCATATATATATATTTCTATATTATATATTAGTATATATTATATATTTATTATATATTATTATATATTATATATTTGTTATATAATATATTATTTATATATTACATTTATATTTTTTTCTTTCCCATTACTGGGGATTGAACCCAGGAGCTCTTTACCCCCAAGATATATCATTTTTAAATTTTGAAACAGGGTCTTGCTAAGTTGCTGGGGATCTCACTAAGTTGCTAAGGTTGGCCTCAAACCTATGATTTTCCTATCTCAGCCTCCCAAATACTGGGATTACAGATGTATGCCACCATGTTCAGCTTTATTTTTTAAATTTTGAAACAGGGTTTCACTAAGTTGCTGAGGCTGGCCTCAAACTTGCAATCTTTCTGTCTCAGCCTCCAAAGTACTAGGATTACAGGTGTGCTCCACAGCACCCAGCTAAATCTTTCTATATTTTTAAGGCAAAAGTCTCCTTCTCACTTCCTTGCCATGGAAGGGCCCTTTGGGGATACCTACTTCAGTGGGAGGATGCCCATTAGGTTAGTGGTCAGAGAGACTCAACAATGAAGGGAGAAGACAGGCGGAAGCCAGGGGCCAAGCAGAGTTTCCTACTGCAGATGCTGACAGTTGTAAATTATCAGTTCTCCTTTGAACCAAGAATTTGGGGGTCTGAGTGAGGTATGATTCTAACTCCAAATTTACATGAGGCACTGTTTGCTGAAGGGAACAGAGACCTAGGAACCATGCTGGGGAATCAGGCAAGACCTCTGGCATCACAGTGTGGAGGGGAGGTTGTATCACTGGGACACTTTGATTGGCCCTCTCAACTGCCCATCACAGAATGCAACCAGGCACCAGAGAAAGACAGGGCCTGAGGCAACAAATGAGCCTCAGGTGAGCAGAGAGTCTTTCAGTCGTGCCCTTTGCCTTCTCTGTGTCTTCCTCCCACACTGGTCTGCAAACCTGTCAAAGGAAACGTTCTTTTCCTCTTGGTCTCCTTTTGTGCCCTCTAAATATCTGGGTACTGTTTAGATATCAGTGTTTGACAAATGAATAATTAGGTCAGAGCAAGGTTTAGAACGTCAAGGAATATTTCAAGATGGCAAGATGGAAAATTTTAAGATAGCTAAGATCAAGAGTAGAGATGCTCAGGCGGTTGCTCCTCAGGTGTTCTGCTAACAGGGAAAATTTAACTAAGTAGAGCCATGGGACGATGGTGGAATTTGGATTTACAATAATATTCCTCAGTGTCCTAGGCTTCTGAAAAAGGTTCTTGAGAACCATTAAGAGGATGGGCTTGGGGAAAGGAAAGCCCAACACAGAAGCTCTGGACTCTTGAATCCCACTTTAATCACAAAAGCTCTGCTTTTATTTGTTTCGTATATTGGATTTCTGCTATAAAGGATTCTTTGGGTTTAAAAATGCATTTGGAAAGTACTGGTGTTGAAAGAGCCTAAGTATTTGGAAATAGACTGTCTGGATTTACATCTCAGTCCCAGTCCTTTCCGCTGGTGGGTCTTCAAGCAGATGACCATTTGAGCCTTCATGTTCTTATCTTTAAATCATCTTCCCAGGGATGTGTGAGCATTAGCTAAGATGCTACAGCATTTCCCAGAGTTTGGCACATATGTAAGATGACTTTGGGTGGTATACAGATGAACATTTATTATTTTAATAGCTCACAACTGATGCATGTTAGAAATATATAACTCGCACATCAAACCCTGATTCATGGAAATAATATAGTATTTCCCTTGAAAATAAAATTGTGCATTTCTTAGAAAAGGAAATCAATTTATAGAGAAATACTAAGTAAGTGAATAGTACCCACAAGGCAGAAATCACAAAGGTGGTATGTGAATGATTGAAATTTTGGGGAAATTGATATAACCTATGCAAAACACCAATCATAGTGTCTGACATTTAGGAAGGCCTCAAAAATATTAGTTCTTATATCTTTCTCTTCACTTTAACTTCCTGAGAAATCTGGACCTAGAACCATGCTCATTCGCTGAGACAAAACAGGTACCCCACCCTGGTTGGCCTGTAACATGATGTGAGGTGGGCATGGGTCAGTGAGCAAGGGGTCAAGTCCAGGTGGGCAGTAGGGGTCAAATCTAACCAGGCCATCTGCCCACAGGTTCTTGGAGCAGGCAGAGGCTACCAAGGTAGCTTGATAAAGTATGTGCAAGCCATAGGTGGTCCATGAAACAGGATTAAGAGTTGTTCCAGCCTCAGCTATTTAGTGAGGCCTCCGCAACCTCGTGAGACCTGGTTTCAAAATAAAGTATAAAAACTAGGGCCGAGGGTGTAGCTCGGAGGTAGAACACCCCTGGGTTCAATCCCCGTACTGCAAAAAAAAAAAAAAAAAAAAGAGTTGTTCAGGCACCAATTAAATACCACTAGGAGAGGGCTGGGTTGTGGTTCAATAACAGGGCATTTGCTGACCATATGTGCAGCCCTGGGTTTGATCCCTACAAAGAAAAATAAATAAATACCAAGAAAATAAAAAATGAAAAACATACTTCAAATTTTGAATTTGGCTCTTTTCCCAGGCTAATGATAGGTGGCATGATCCTCTCTCTAGAAATGCTGAGCAGTGGCAATGGGTTCAGCTCCTAGTCAGCCACCTAGTCATGAGGGAAGCACTCCAGACACCTCGCCAAGCTCTGATGTTCTGTAGGTTAGGCAGATGGATACATTTTCTTCTTGCATTATTTTCTGTTTACAATGGATTTATCAGGATTTAACACCATCATAAGTCAAGGAGCATCTGTACTGTTCCCTGTTTATGAGAATGATCTCATGTTACCTTTTTAAATATATATATGAATTGTGCTGCTATGAACATGGGTATGCATATATTACTGTAGTTTTCTAGTTTCAATCCCTTTGGTATGATACCCAGTAGTGGTATAGCAGGATCATATGGTGGATCCATTCCCAGTTTTCTGAGGAATCTCCACACTGATCTCCATAGTGGTTGAACTAGCTTGCAATCCCACCAACAGTGTAGAAGAGTCCCAGTTTCCCCGCATCCTCGCCAACATTTGTTGTTCTTTGACTTCTTAATGATTGCCATTCTAATTGGGGTTAGATGAAATCTTAGAGTAGTTTTGATTTGCATCTCCCTGATTGCTAATGATGTTGAACATTTTTATGTATCTATTGGCCATTTGTATCTCTTCTTTCTGAAGTGTCTATTCATTTCAGTTGCCCACTTCTTGATCAGATTTTTTTTAGTGTAAAGCCTTTTAAGTTCTTTGTATATCCTAGATATTAGACCTCTGTCAGAGGGATAGCTTGCAAAGATCTTCTCCCATTCTGTAGGCTTCCTCTTTAGGCTCTTGATGGTTTCCTTTGATGAGCAGAAGCTTTGTAGTTTAATGCTATCCCAGATGTCCATCAACAGACGAGTGGATTACAAAATTGTGGGAAATACACACAACGGAATTCTACTCAGCAATAAAAAAGAACAAAATAACATCATTTGCAAGAAAATGGAAGGATCTGGAGAACATTATGTTAAGCGAGATCAGCCAATCACAAAAAAAGAAGGGACATATGTTTTCATTAATATGCGCAACCTAGGGAGTAGTGGGGACACAAAAGGGACTCTGGTTGACAATGGAGAACCCTCAGTGGGGCAAGGGAAGTGGTACAAGGGAAGGGGAAGGGCAAGAAAGAAGTGAATCAGTGGGATTACTATCATAAACAATGTGTACATGTGAGAATATACCAACATCATTCTCGGTACTTCATATGGGTGGTGGGAGTCTGGGGGGACACTAAGAGCTGTGTGCATGTATGTTAACATCAAATAGATATTCATTGTGATGTGAGACTCCAATGCACCAATAAAAGCATGTTAAAAATATATGTATGAAAGGCTAAAAAGTGGATCTCTTGCTCTTGTTAAGGAGAAAGTGAATAGTAGTATAAGCAATATGTACATAAGGGAAAAAGATAAAAGTAGTTCTTTTTGTGTGTGTATTGGAGATTGAACCCAGGGGCATTCCCTTTTTATTTTCTATTTTGAAACAGGGTCTCACTAAGTTGCTAACACCCTCATTAAATTGCTAAGGCTGGCCTCAAAGTTACAATCCTCCTGTCTCAGCCTCCCAAGTACTGGGATTACAGGTGCATGCCACCACGCCCAGCAGGGAGTGCTTGTTAATTCACGTTTAACTCAAGATGTGCTGAAAAGTGGGAGGAGTTGGGAGAGAATTTCATTAGCCCAACCTTTTTACCTTCCCTTGAAATGCTGGGACATGAAAATTAAGTTGATGGAGTACAGAAGTCGAATGCCAATGAGTAAACCATTTACAGCAGAATCACCACCCAGCCCCCTTGACATCTCATTTGAGGTCTACAATGACACAGAAGAGATGGCAGCTGTTCAAAGGGCTCCTCTTCTGTGATCAAACGCCAATGCACTCAGGGATCCTGACCCTCGCGACACTGCGGGCCTTGGCCAGACCAGACAGGCTGATGGCAAATCAGTGAGCCCCACTCTAAAGTGCTCCGAGACATTCTCCATGCCACGATGCAACAGCGGTTATCTACTTGGGATAAAATCACTGAATCTAGAAAGAGGGTAAGCTTAGGAGACCGGAGACCTGGGTTTAATTTCCAGTTCTTTTCTAGTATGTTGAATTCCTAGCAAGACCCTTCGCCCCTCCGAGTTTGGGTTTAATCATCTCTAAAATAAGGACAATGACAACAACTTCCTCCCAGGACAATTATGCAAAGTCTATGAGATTGTACATTCAAAAAGCCTGGTACACAGTAAGACCTCAACTGATGTCCTTTTCTTTTTTCCCCACTGGTGTTGGAGTGACTGAGTATAACTTCTCACTAGTAGTACCCCTAACTGCAATCAGCCAATTCTTATTTGCATACTTTTGATAGCAAAAAGCTCACAATTCCCTTCCCACTCAAGCATCCTGCTCCACTTTTTTTTATTAAATACATATTTTATTATTATTGATGATCAGAAGACTGAACAGGGTGACTGGTGATATGAAGGAAAGGAAAGGTAAAGTTGGACACAGAACTGAGCCAATTGCAATGACAAAAAGTTTAATTATGTAGCAACTCGCAGATTTAGGAGATGTGAGGTAGTTGATAGCTAGATAGGATAAGGACAAGAGGCAGGTGGGTGGGGAGACCAATTTTCTTAATTTGACTATTTTGCCCAAGGCTGCTTGGTTCATTGCATGCCTAATTTGCCAACTTCACCTTGACTGGGGGAGATGAGTTTAAGAATATCACAATTAGGTTGGGCATGGTGGCACACATTTGTAATCCCAGTACTTGAGAGGTTGAGACAGAGGGATCACAGGTTTGTGGCCAGCCTCAGCAACTTAGTGAGGCCCTTCTCAACTTAGTGAGATCTTATCCTGCTCCATTTTTAAGCCACTCCTGTGGTGTTTGTGATGAGAGGATCTAATGTTCCTAAAGAGTAAGGCTTGATGCAAAGGGTCTTGGCCCAACTGGCCTCCACTCTGGTTGACCAATCACTACATGGGCCACCAGGAGTTGTTCTTGGGAACTGAGCAAGGCAAGAATGAAGCAGATGAGGAGATGGGGTAGGGAATGTGTGTGCATTTGCAGTTCACAAGGAGGAAACAAAGAATCCATCTTATGGGAGTCATTTATCCCAGAGAAGAGAAATCTCTGGACGACATTTCACAAGACAATGATGGCAGCTCAACCTGAGATTAAATGTGGGAGCTCTAGAGGGGCAAACAGGAGCCTAAAATAAGAATGAGTGTCAGGTGTGGTGGCGCATACCTGTAATCCCAGTACTTGGGAGCCTGAGACAGGAGGATCGAAGGTTCCAGGCCAGCCTCAGTGAGACCCTGTTTCTAAATAAAAAATAAAATAGAGCTGGGGTGTAGCTGAAAGGTAGAATGCCCCTGGGTTCAGTCCTCAGTACCAATAAATAAATAAATAAATAAATAAATAAATAAATAAACAAACACATAAATAAGAAGAATGAGCTTTCCTTCATTCATTTCACATTTACTGTTGGCCCACCATGCTAGGATCCATGCTGAACATGGGGGACACAGAAATAAATCAGTCAGTGGCCCTGATCTTGGGGAAGTAGCAGATATATAGATGAGGATAATAAAACCATATGAGGATTGCTGGGATAAGTATGCAAGGGAAAACATGAGAGCTCAGAGGAAGGCCATGTGGCCCACCTAGGGAAAGATGTTCAGGAACGGATGAGGAGGAAGACAAAAATAGGGAGAGATGGGATGTTGGGCAGAAGGGTATCATGGGCAAAAAAAAAAAAAACCAGAAGTGAGAAACAGCCTGGTATGTGGAAGACCTGCCTTCTGTCCTCTGCTAATTTAGGTAGAGAGATATGACAAGCAAGCCTACAATGATAGCAGAGGGCCTTGAATGACAGCCACAAACCCTGGACCCTGCCCCAGGCTAGTAGGGAGCCATGGGATACTTTCTTTGGTTTTAGTTGTGGGGTTTTTTCCAGAAAAAAAATTATTGAGATATAACCTACATTCATGAAGTATTCATGTAAGCTGACAACTTAATGAATTTTCACAGTGAACATACCTATGTAACTCACCTCAGATCAAGAAATGGAAGTTTACCTGCATCACAGAGAGCCCCTGTTTCAGTCAGCATTCTCATCACCATGACCCCAAACCCTGACACACACACAAAACTTAGAGGAAGGAAGATGTATTTGCTTACGAGCTAGAGATTTCTGTCCATACAAATATATAGTCCATTTTACACCAACTGCCAAGCAGGAGCCAGAGCTATAGGTCCTTAAGGCATGATGGTGGGGAACAGAGAGAGAACCAAGGCCAGTGAGAGAGGGTTGAGCCAGATGCTACAGCTGGGCAGGGTCAGGACACACGTGCCTCAGCCATGCCCCCAGGGACCCAATCATGCTGCCTCCAGAGCATGCACTCCAAAGACATTTCATTATCAAACACAACAGTCCTCCCCATTTTATTTTCTTTCCTGTTATCTTCCTGCAAAGGAACCACCATCCCAACTTCTAACCTCATGGGTTAGTTGACTTGTTTTGGAACTTTATATAAATGAAATCAAGTGGTAATTAAACCCTTCAATGTTAGACTTCCTTCACGCAATGTTGTTTGTGATTCTTTTATGTTGTTGCACTTGGCTATAGTTCATTTTCATTGTTATATTTCATTGTGTAACCTTACCATAATATATTCATCCATTCTAGTGTTGATGGAAATGTGGGTTGTTTTCAGCCGGAGGCTCTTAGGAAAAATACTTCTATAAAAATGCGTGTGCAAGTCTTTGGATGAGTGTATATACACATTTCTGTTGTGTTTATTCCAAGGAGTAGAGTTGCTATGTCATCAGGATGCTGGTTCAGCCTTAGCAGATACCATCAAATGTTTTTTCCAGAATGATAGTACCAAAGTACACTCCCTTCTGTACTGTCCAACAGTTCTAGTAGCTCCAAATCCTCACCAACATTTGGTGTTTTCTGTATTTTCCGTTTAGCCATTCTGGTGAACATGTAATTTGCATTTTCCTGATGACGAGTGAAGCTGAACACCTTTTTATCTGCTTGTTGGCCATTTTGGCATTCTTTTTTGTGAAGTTTCTGTTTAAGTCTCTGAAAGGAGAAGGGCAAGGTCTACATTTCAGTTTAGAAACTCAAGGAACCAAGTGAGGTAACTGGGATTATGGAAGTAGGTGCCCCGAAACATGGCAACAGTGTGTTGCCCATCTTTGGGGCGCTGGGCTTTATCTATTCCCTCTGTCTCCTTACCTCCTCACTGCCACCTCAAGAGATCAAAACTGTTATCAACATTACACAGAGGGGATTGACTTGCCCACAATCCCACAGTTGGAGCTGAGAGTGGAGCCCAAGAGTGGGGGTCTTGAGTTCATTTTGACATTAATCTGAGACTGGAGCAGGCAGTCCCGGGAAGAAATGGAACAGAAAAGAATGTAAAGAAACAGCTGCAAGGTCATCTAGCTCACTCCTTAGTTTTGTAGAAAAGGACATTTAACTTGCTTTCCCCTTTTCCTTCCTCTTCCCTCTCCTTTCTCCTCATCACACCAAAAGTCCTGGCAAAGATAAGCAGCTGTCAGAAGACTGGGGCCTCCCCAGACCTGACATTGTGTTCGCTGTCTAGTGACACAAGGAAGGAGCTGGGCCAACTAGGATCAGGTCCTGGCTCTGCCACACTCACTGTGCGGCCCTGGACTGGTCACTTCACCTCCCTGAGCTTCAGGATCCTCATCTGTTTCAACAATCCCTTCCTTAGAGCCCTGCAAAGAGAAGTCAGTGAGACCAAACAGATGAAGTCCCAGCACAGTGCAGCCCTTAGTTTACTTGACACATGTTCAACCCCACCCCTCCCTGGCATTCCAGGACTGGGGGCTTCGCCTCCCACCCACGGTCCAGTCCTCAGGCTCCTTCTCCGAGGAGCAGGATTAGCATCCTTTTGTCTCATGCAGCGATAGCAGGTCCCTAGCGGATTTCCTCACTGCCTGAAAGCAGGTGTGGTGAGGGTGGGAACTACATCCCTCCCCCAGGGACCTGTCTACCCTCAGTTGCCTGCACTCCGGCTGACAGCTGCACAATTAGCCCCAGAAGGGCCTTTCTCTTCTCAAGGGCTCTCTCATTCCAGGGCCCAGAAGCCTTTATTTTGGAAGTCTTGCTTTGTAAACTGCTTCATCCACGGTCCCTCCAAGCAACACCCCCACCCCCACCACACACACCACCACCAACCCACTTGTCCTTCCATTCATGAATCTGCTCAGCATTTAGTGAGCATTTCCGGATGCCCTGCTAGGAGACCCATAGGATCCCTGTCCTCTGCAGTGGGAAAGACAGATAATAAACAAGCAGACATAAACAATAAATAGAATGGCTTTGGGTGGTGCTCAGGACCATGCAGACAACAAAGGGGAAAGCTGTGATGGAGACGGACAGTTAGCCCCTCAGCCCCAGAGCAGAGTGAGGAAATTCGTGGTGGTCGTTTTCTAGAAGTTGCCAAGGGAAGAGTCACACCACAGACCCCGGAGGGCAAGTCCCAGGATGTGGCAGCACCTAAAGGTCCTGGCTGCTCCTGACCATCACGAGCTATTCTTTACCTTCATTTCTTGCATTGCTGAGTCCTACCAGGTACTCACAATTTTCTTGCATCTCCTGCCCCCAGTGACAGGGAGAGGAATTGCAGAAACTCTTCCAGGGTCCTTGAGCTTCTCCCCAGCCAACCCAGGGGGTTCCTTCCTGTCCCCGCCCCTGACTCTGCTGGATTCTAAGCAAACCGCATCCTTTTCCAGATGACTCTCCCACAAAACACCAGGAGCAAAGTAAACTGAACCCCAGAAAAGTCCAGCAAACCCTCTTCATCTTCATACCCAGGACTTACTCTCCATCTCCCCTCAGGCCTCCCACTTCCCTCTATCTTCTGCCCCTTTCTGACTTGGTCTATCTCTGTGTTTCAGCTCATTTTTCCCTCCTCTATCCCTATCTCTCTCAAGTGCATGCTAAATTTACTTCTTATCTGGATATTTATTTCTTTCAAATAAATGCTTTTTTTGAAAAAAATGCATTGGGCCCCTACGGGGTGCAAACGTGGAGTTAGGAGCTTGAATCTAATCAAAGATGAGTAAGGCATGGACTTCCCCAGGATGGAGATGAGTCATGCACTGAATAAGTGAAATGGGAGGCTGAAGGTGACCTGTGTTATAAAGGAGACGCTGATGGGGCTGTGGAGCATCAGGAAAGGAGGTTCCTAAGGGCTTCCTGGAGAAGTTGACATTTTCCGTCAGACCTTGAAGCATGGTTATGCAATAAAATGTGGGCTGACTGCAGGGAGGAAGGTCCTCTGGTGGACGAGTTGCCTGGATGCCAACTCATTTGGCTGGAATGTAGGGAATTGCAGTGTTATCTTTCTTCTACTTTTACAGTTCTCTGATTCCAACTCACTCCCTTAAAAATTTTACCACCTTCTTTCTTCCATCCATACAGATTCCTTCATATACCAGAAGGCAGGGCTTCCAAGTTTTATCTTCAATTTTCTTTCTCCTCTCAAATCTGTCTTCTCTCCTGCATCCTTCTTACTTAACCTTCAAGGTATCCGAATAAAGCCTGGGTTTTGCTGGCTGAACGACCTGGGTCTAAGTCTGCTGACTCAGCTGCCAAAGCCTTCATTCCATTTGTAAACAGCCTCTCAGGGCTGTTGTGAAAATCAAATAAGACAAAGGATGCGGAAATGCTTCCTACTGTTAATGAGACTCCTTACTGTTAATGAGGGCTCTTTTACTGGTAGTGACAGAAAACTAACTCAAAGAGGGAAAAGGGAAAGTCTAACATCAGACACATCTGAATCCAGGGGTTCAAATGATGACTTCATGACTGTCTTTCTCTGTCTCTTGATTCCAGCCCCTTCTATATTATCCTCATTCTCTGCTAGGCTCTCCCCATCAAAGTGGCAACACAGCCACCACACTTCTACCAGCTGAGCAACTCCAGTGGAAATGGACACCCCGTTCCCGTGGTGCCAGCAAGGTTCTGGGACTGAACATCAATGAATTAATCCCTAACCCATTCCCACAGCCAGGCCTGGCTCACATGCACTATCTCCCACAGTTGATAGCGATGTACTCTTCCCACCCAACCCATAAAGATCATGAGGGGGAAAGGGGTAAGTCCTTCCAAAGGGGTGCTGTTTCACTGTTGCAAGGAGAAAGAGGAATGGTTGCTGGGAACCAATTCCCTTGAGTAATAGAGACAAGGAACAGAGGGGAAAGAAACAGATTCACACGGCTCTGCTTTTGTGCGTCTCCTCAAAAAAGTCTTATCTGATTCCCCAAGGATGTGTCAGGTGCCTCGCTCTGTGCTCCTATAGCACCTTACTCTTCCCTTATTATCATACTTAACTGATGTATTACAATTTCCTATTTACTCGTCCATCTACTTCACAAGACTTTAAGTATTAAGAAGACAAACCCAGCACTGGCCTTACCTGTCACTCTACCACCAATGTTGACAAATGCTGGACTCAGTAAATGATGGGTGGAAGGATGGATGGATGGATGGATGGATGGATGGATGGAGATGATAGATAGATGATAGATAGATAGATAGATAGATAGATAGAAGATAGATAGATAAGTGATAGATAAACAGATAGTAGGATAGGTTGTAGAAAGGTAAATAAATGAATGGATGGGTGATTCTATGAATGGATGGGGAGATGAAAGGATAGAGAGAGTGGATAGATGCATTGGGATGGATGGTTTAGGAGAAAACTGGTGAGATTAGTTGGAACGCACTAAGCCTGAACTGCCTGTGAACAAACAGAGCTCTCCCTCAAGCTATTGATAGATGGGCCTGGAGTTCAGGAGAGAGCTCTGGGCTGGAAACACAGATCTGGGAGCCATTAACATGGAGATTGTAATGAAGGCTGTGGTAGAGGGGGCAGAGTGGCGCACTCCAGGTCATGCAGCACAGAAGGAATACTTAAACCCAAGGCTGTGTGTGTGTCAAAGTCTGCTCTCACTCCCTCATTCCGAGGCAGCTTGGTCACTACTTGAGGTGGCAGCACAGAGTTAATGTTTCTCTCTCTTCTCCCCTCCCTCCCCTTCCTCAAACCACTCAGCCAGAAGGGAGCAGCTGCCTGGGAGGACAGAGAGACAGATTATGTAAACTGTGATTGCCACCCACAGGAGGAGGAGGAGAGTGAATAGGTATTGAAATGCGCTTTCAATAATGCATGTCCTCCTCCGCACAGGCCTGGGGCTTAGTGGTGGGGAGAGGAGCCTTAAAGGGACCAAGCCTCCTGTCCCTAGTGGTAGCACCACAGGCTTCCAGTGGCCACACATGTCCTCTGTCCACAACTAGAGAGCTCCATGGATATCTACCCCACAGGTCCCCAACCTCTTACCAGCAAAGACATCTTTTTTTTTTTAATCTCTCCTGGCCCCAGTGGATTTGACTTTTTAAAAATTCTGTCTCCCAAACACACTGCATTTAACTCATGATTAATTCATTCCCCCCATTTTTTATTAATCAAAGACACTTAACTGCCAGTCAGAGCTTTGATCAGCAAGACGTAAGCCACAAGGTGATATCATTCCAACACAAAACTAAGAACTATGACAATATTGTTAGTCCTACCTTGCTGCCAGACAGTGTCCTCTCTCTCTGCCCCCCATCCATTATTGTCATTGGAAAAATTCTAGAAAGAGAAGAACCCTAAGTTGAGGAATAGAGATCTTGCCCAACACTCTTATTTCACAGAGGCAAAAACTGAGACCCAGAAAGATGAATGACCTTGCTTTAGGTCCCAGGATCAGTGGGATCTGAAGCCAGAGAGGCCTGACCACTCCAGGTTTAACTGACCTAGAACTTGGCAATGAGGCCAGCCAAGAGACCCAAAAGTCAAGAGCAGGGTGGCAAACAATAGTAATTCATAGTCAGCACCTTCATTGCCCGTGCTATGCCCCAGACCCACCAGAGCAACTCTTCAGCTTCGTTCTCATGAAACAACCCTGAGAGGTGTGATCGTCATTCCTCTTGTGCATCCAAGGAGACTGAGCATCAGAGGCTCCATGACTTACATAATCCACATGCCCCGGAAGTGGAGGATCAGGAGTCCCTGAAAGTTCTGTCAACTAATTGCAAAATTCCTCCTCACTGATGGGAGTGAGGAGGTCATTCAGATAGATGTGAAGTTCACTTACCACTTAAAAGCTATGTGGGTCTGGCTAAGGGCCTCACCTCTTTGAGCCTCCTGTTCCTTCATCTGATGAACTAGTATAGTATCTGATTTCTTAAATGATCCAGTGATCACAGAGAATAAGAAGAGACAATGGGTTGGAGCCCCCAGCACAGAGCTCAGGGCATGGCATTTAAAAATGGCATCCTCTTCTTCCATTCTTCCTTCTTATTATGAAAACTTGTCCAAGTTGGCAGAAGCCAGGGTGTCAGATCTGATTGCTTATGTCTTTGGAGTCATCCCGGGCTGTGGGTCAGGAAAACTTTGCCCTGTTCTCCCTCTGTTGTCAAGTATATGCATTGTTTTCCTCTGGTCCCATAATTCTAAGACAAGGGTCAAGGGTGAGACCAGGACCTCTCCCTCCAGCGCTGTTGCTCTCCTGGTCATCATCATCTGCTTCTGTGTCTGTTTTTGTTGATGTTGGGTTGGAGATGGCATGAAAATTTCTACCACACCCTTGGAAACCCCCATGTGCTTCCACAAGGCACATGGGGGTTTAATAAAGCCAGAATGGTAATTTTAGCTCCCAGCAACTGGAGAGGGTGACTGTGCTGGACTTGCCATGGTCACTTCTCCTAGACAAGGAAGAAGTTAAGTAATTGACTCTCTGGTTTCCCCCTGGAAGTGGCTTTAAGTGAATAAGTGCAAAAAACTTGGCCACGGGGCGGGAGTACTAAGCAATTATTTAGGCAGGAAGTCAATGTACAATCCTTTAAGGTATCCTCCCTTATTTAGAGGGGATACCTTCCAAGACCCTGGTGGATGCCTGAAACCACAGATAGTGCTGAACCCTATACATACTATGTTTTCTCTTATACATAGCTACAATCAAGTTTAATTGATCAATTGGGCAAAGTAAGAGATTAACAACCATAACTAGTCAAATAGAACAATTATAACAATATACCAGAATCAAAGTTTTGAGAATGTGCTCTCTCTCAAAACAGCTAATTGTGCTTACTGTGTCGTGGTGATGTGAGATGGCCTATGCGAGGAGATGAAATGAGGTGAATGAGGCATTGGGATGTGATATTAGGCTTCCACATAAGGGTTACTTGACCCGAGCACTGTGATACCAGGACAGTTGATCTGATAACCCAGGTTAAGTTAGTAAGTGACTAACAGATGGGTACCTCTATAGCACAAATGCCATGGACAAAGGGATGATTCTCGTCTGGGGCAAGAAGGAGTGGAAAGGCATGAGATTTCATCACACTACTCAGAATGGCACACAATTTTAACCTAATGAATTGTTTATTTCTGGAATTTTTCATTTAGTATTTTTGGACTGTGGTTGAACGCCGGTAAATGAAACTGCAGAAAGCAAAAGCTGGGATAGGAGGGGGGACGACTGTATCAGAGGCTTGTGAGGCACCTCCCTGTGTGATGTGAGCTGGGTTCTCAGAATTCAGGAAGGTTGGGTCCTGGCCCTGTCCTCAAGGAGCAACCAGCTCTGATGAAGAGATGGACATAAAGACAAACTAGAACCACCAGGCTGTGTGGGCGCCATGATGGAGGCGTGTATAGGATGAACTAGACTGACTAGCCAAACCCTAGTCATGTCCTTCTGTTGGAACCCCAGGCTCAAGCTAAACCACAGAAGAAGACTGGAGAAGGAGCAGTTCCCTCTCCCCAAGGAAATGGGGCACACTTACTAACCAAAAAGGAAATGCATGCTCAGAATGCAAAAGCACCAGCCTGGCATGGTGGTGCATGTCTATAATCCCAGTACTTGGGAGACTGAACAGAAAGAATGCAGGTTCAAAGCCAGCCTCAGTGACTTGGTGAGACCCTCAGCAACTAAGCAAGGCCCTGTTTCAAAATTAAAAAAAATTAAAGGGGTGGCAGTGTAGCTCAGAGGTAGAATTTCCTGGGTTTAATTCCCAGTACCGAAAAAAAAAAAAAGAATGTAAAACCACCAGCTATGCTCTTGGTCACTTTTCCTCAGTAGGCTGGCTCTGTCTAGAGTGGTCACTCTGTCTTGCAACTGTTTGGTACCCATATCATGGTTTATCCCCAGGCATCCTCAACACACCTGTAAGGTCCAAAAGATAAATGAACAAAGAGATGCTTTTAGCCTTTTGCACACTGAAAATAATAGCCAACTGGAAATATCCATCTATCCATTTATGCACTCATTCATTCCTGTGTGCCCTGGCCAGATCTGGCCGTCATAGGTGATAGAAAGACCCCCAATTCTGCCTTGGAGGAGTTCATGCTGAGTACAGTCTATTTTAGGTATAATTTTCTGATAATTTAGTAGAGTCAGGTTTACCATCCAAAAAAAAAAAAATGCATTTTGCTGCATATTTTTTTTTCCTGGCACTTGGAAGCTTTTATCTGCTAGTAGATTAACTGCCTCCCATGAAAATTATGAATTGGAAATGCCTTTCAAATTCCCCTTTTAATTCTGAGTGAATTTTGTTTTCACTAATAAAAATATCTAGTTGTTATTGCATTTATTGAACGTCCTTGTTGAGGCTGCCTCTGGGAGTTTCATGGTTTATTCTCTGGAAGTCTGGCTCAGAGTCCTGAGAAACCGTCATGGTTCCTTCACTGACTGAGAGGGCGAGGGCCTGGTGGTTGTTGTTTTAGAACAGGGGACTACAAAATTACAGTCTGGACAAAAGAAGGCTCGGGGGCATGTGATCTCTATTTTCAAGTATCTATATGTGGATGCAATGCATATTGATCCTGTGGGGAGCAAATTTAGTGTTGGGGAAGAGGTTTTTAGCTCCACCTGGAAGAGAAATATCTAGGAACTAGGGCTGTTACAAAATGCATAGACTGCCATAGAAGGGGATGAGCTCCCAGTTTCCGAAGGCAAGGGTCTCTTGGGTGAGAAGTTGGACCAAATGGTATCAGTCTTTTCCAACCAGAAGACTCCTGAGTCACGGGTTGCAGCTCTAGCCCAGTCACTGTTTAGCTGTGTGGCTTTGTATGAAGCCCTGCACTTCTTGGAGCCTAGATACCACCACCCCCCCACCGCCGCCAACAACTTCTTCCACATCTAAATGCTTTGCCTCATCTCAGACATTCACACCTCCCTCTGCACAGTCAGGAGACTTCTGCCCTGAACACATTCTAAAGCTCCTAGTGCCTGAGCAAACCAGCCCACCAAGCTCACAGGTGAGAGGCAGCTTCTGTCTACTCCCTCTGTTCCCATGATTCATAGCCCTGGGGATGCCTCCCCCATCTGGCAGGTGCAGAGTGAGGTCTAGGGGAGGAAACCAGCCACTCAGGATGACTGACCAACACACCTGACTGCCCCCCATCTCCCTGGCCCCATGAGTGGCCCTTGATCCCCAGATGATCCTGGGAATTGACCTCTCACCCCAGGTCAGGAAAAGGGCAGCTAGAGAGGCAGAGCTGAAGAGTGAGTGTCCCACAGGTCTCTCTGTGAGAGACCTTAAGCTTCTCTTGTTTCATTTACAATAGCCCTGCAAAGGAGGCATTGCCTTCCCCGACTTGTGGGGAGGAAACTGAGGCTAAGAAAGGCCAGCAATTGTCTGCAGACAACTGGCCATGAGCAGTGGTGAGGAAGTTGGAGCAGGTCCACCTGCCCAGCCATGACCCCTCCCTAACCCTGTGCAGAAGCTCACCTTCTGGAAGGGGCACCAACCCCTCCCAGGAGACACCTCTTCACCAGGAAGGTCAGCCAGAGCCAGACCGACCTCTGAACCTCTCTGGGGGTTAGGTGTCCCTGGAGCTCCTCCTGCCCTCTGCTGGATCTTTTGGAGAAGTCATCTGCCCTATCTGGGCCTCCATTTCCCTATCTGTAAAATAAGGGACTTGGTTGCTCCAGGACTGACATTCTAGGATTCCATCCTTATAAGTCTGCTTGCTCCTAGCTCTCCATCTGGATGGGGATGAAGCCTTCTGGTTACACACAGGCTGATAAAGCATCTTCGCTGCTTGTCTGCCCTGATGTGATCCTGCAGTGTGGACAATAGAAGATCCACTGTACAAATGAAGACACTGAGACATTGCATCTCATGCCCAAGTTCACGCAATTAAGAGGGTGCGAAGCCAGGGCTGAGGCCCAAACCCTTAGCACTCTGATATCACCTGCCCAGAACTCGGGTGGAGACTTAGCCTGTGGCCACAGGATTCACAGGGATGCAAGGGTGAGCCAGTGACATGCTCACCACCCCCAGGCCCCACCAGCTACCAGGTCCTCCTTCCCAGGGGCACCTTGAGGCCCAGTTTCTGCACCATCAAAACTGCCATACCTTTTGCTGTTGATGAGAGCCAGTCCTAGGTCACTACCTGGTGGTCCCTCTCACCCACCCACATGGCCTGATGTCCCTTTGAGCTCTCTGGGGTTATGAAAACAGAAATAGTTGATGCTTGGTTATTCAGAAGAGAGGCAAAAATGAGGGGCGGCGTGGGCAGAGGAGGCTGAGGAAGAGGAGCAGAGAGGGAGGGAGACAGCACTGTAGTGCGGGCCTGGAGATGCGCACAAGAATCCTGCTGTTCTCCACCCTGGCGAGGCGGAGAGACACAGCCAAGTAGGAGAGAAACGATCAGACTTGTTGCTTAATTTCACAACTCACAAGGGAGAGGTTATTGGCCCCATTCTTCAGTTAAAAACATTGCTCGAATACATGAAGCAACTCATCCAAGGTCACACAACCAGGGAGTAGCAGAGCCCAGATAAAAACCACCAAGTCATCCTGTCCTCCTGGGGGTATGTGATGTCCCCAGGCAGGAAATGTGAGCAAGGCAGCCTTCCTCAACCAGTGGCAGGTTTAGTGGTGGGGCAGCCTCCACCTCCTGCCGCCCTCGGCTTCTTCCTATTTGCCTCAGGCCTGGGGGCACTAATGGTGACTCAGGTGGTCTCCCAGGAGGATGCTGGTATGTTGCTCCATAGGCAGGCAAAGGACAAGTCAAACAGAACATCTGGAGTTCTCAACCCCCAGAGCTGTCCTGGAAATAGCAGGAAACTATTTTCAAAAAGCAGCATCCAGCCAGGCGTAGTGGCGCATGCTTGTAATCCCAGTACTTTGGGAGGCAGAGACCGGAGGATCCGGGTCCGCGGCCAGCCTCAGCTCTCTCTCTCTCTCTCTCTCTCTCTCTCTCTCTCTCTCTCTCTACTTAGTGAGGCCC